>VWZY01010093.1:79164-136169 GCA_013399075.1 Chloroceryle aenea
TGGGCCAGGCTCTCCCCACCCTCAGCACCAACAATTTCTCCTCCTCTCTGCTCTAAATCTCACTCTGATTTCCAAACCATCCCCCCTCAGCCTGACCCAACAGCCAAGCTCTGTCCCCATCTTTCTGAAAGGACCCCAGAAGGTCTCCCCAGAGCCTCCTCCAGGCAGAGCCCCCCAACAGCCAAGGCAATTGAGAGTTGCTCCCCACGTCACTGCTTATCTGCCCGGTTACACTTGCAGCCCTGACAGCTTTGTAACAAAAAATAGCCCAGACTGGGCTTTTTTAAGCCTCCCTCTCCTCTCACCCAGCACGACGGCACAAGGAGAAACAGCCTGACGCTTGCACAGAAGGCACAGGGCAGATTAAGTTGGGACTGACAGATGGCAGAGGCCACCTTGGTCCTTCTATCTGGCCAGGAGGGACACTGCAGTGATACTGTTCATAGTTAATAGCAAAGAGGTGATTAAAGGAAGGTAATTTAATACATTTTTAACATTGGAAGAAGAACTTGTAGCAGTCTTTTGATCTGCTAAATGTTACACACCTTAGAATTGCTGACAGGAATTAAACCAACCCATGGCTCCTCTCCCTGCAGGCCAGGCCAGCCTTGGAGATCAACCACCAGTCGAGTCCAGAAGCTTTGCCCGAGCACAGAGGGGCTGCTGAGTGTTAAGGCTTATGGTAGATCCATCTTTTGGAATCTTTGCCTCACCCACTTCCAAATCCTCACTTCACCATCCAGATCTACATATTAATACACACCTGGCTTCTCCAAACACTCCTGCCTGGTGCCATCAGCAAGCTGAGCAACCCACCCCTGCTCTGCTCCCTCTGCTCAGCACCAGGAATTTCTGCTGCTCCAGAGCTACACTCAGAACCAGGGGGTCCTCACAAAGGCTGCCACACAAACCCAGCACCCACTCTACATTTCATTGTGAGCAACACCTCTCCCGGGCATACAGGCACTAAAAGCAATGAGCGTTTCCTCTGGTGAGCATCACCAGACACATCGGTCCTGCATCCAGACTATGCCAAGACTCAGAGGCTTTCACACACCTCCGCAGGGATGCCCCAATATTCACCTCCTGCCCCCATGTGCCCCATGGCATCATCTGTTCACAGCATCACTGAAGGCCTTGAGGCCAAAGGCAGAACAGAAGAGGATGGGTTCACAGCCAAAAATCATGTCCAGTAGCCAGACTTACATCCTAATGGATCCTCTGCTCGGCACGGAACCTGTCAGGACAGCTGTCAATGATTAAATCTATCCTGGGACTCCGGTTGGTGGGTAGGGGAATAGGGACCTGAACCCCTTGCAGCCCCAAGAGCTGATGTGCCACCTCCTCAGCTTAGTCTGGCCTAAAACACCCCAAAAAAGAAAAAAAATAGAACCGTTTAGGTTGGAAAACACCTCCAAGATCAAGTCCAGTGCTTTCCCTTCCCAGCCCCCAGGGGCATTTTGTTTAACCACGCTCTGGAGCTCACAGCCAGCACAGAAGTTGGCAGCTGGGTGTTTTCCCCCCACTCACAGGATTTGGTTCACACGAGCAACAGCGAGAGCGTTTCTCAGTTGCACACCCTCCTCTGGTTGCTTTAAAGGAAAGATGAAAACGCTCAGGTCTTCGGACAGCCCATCCGAGATTTACATCCAGAGCAGACAGGGGAGAGGGGAGAGGGACACATTTAAACCTCAGAGTGAGCCGAGGACCGGTCAAACCCGAGGCAGGACTCGGATTTTCCTGCAGTGCTTCCACCAGGTAGCGCTGCTAAACCACGTTTGCCTCTCAAAGCCAACTTCAGACCATTCGAAAGGATTAGGTTCTGTTCTAGCAGCTTCTGCTCAGGTTTCCAGCTCCTGATAGCCAAGAGTGGATGTTTTTATTATGTTTTCATTAAAAACAAATATATATTTTGCATGCACACAGCATCCTCCCGAGCCCTGCTCGGCTCCCTAGGGCCTGGGAAGATCTCACTGCCCCACAGAGCAAGGGTCACACGCAGAGTGCCCGCCTAAGGGCTGACTGCTCACTAAACCCTAAGGCATCCAAACCACAAAGCGAGCTGCAGATGCAGCCAGAACACTGCTGCTTTTCAAAGGAGCTCTCCAAGGACTCCATCCCTGGAGGAACACTACAACCTGTTTGCTTCAACGCTAGGAAAGTCATCCAGAAGCAGCAACTGATACTGGGTAAGTCAGGAAGATGTGGTGCTGCTCGGCCCCTTGTCTTCCTCCAGTGGGCAAGGGAGCCCTGCTAAGATTAATTATCACCCAGGAGAGCCCGCCAGCCACCAGCAGCAAGGCCAGCATCTGTCAAAGCAGAGCTTAAGCGAATGGAAGAGTCCCCAGCCACACACACAGCTGCTTGCAAGGTGAGACCTATGGAACATCCCTTCCCAGAGCAGGACAGGGCACAAGCCAGGATTTGGCTTCTCAGCTCCACGTTAGTCAGAGGCTGAGCATCTGCTCCAGGCAGGCTCCTTCCCCCTGGGTCTGAGCAGGGCAGCAGGACAGCCCATGGCTTTCTGCCCCCGTGAAGGGACCTGCAGGCTGGAAGCCCTCCACATGCGGAGGCTTCTGGTGCCCCTCTCCGGAAGGGCTTTGACAGAAGCTTGGCAGAGTGCCACCAGAACAAGGGAGGGGGTCACACAAACCCCCTAAATTAGCATTCCCGGTGCCAAAGCAGCTCTGGGTGCAAGAGCAGCCTGCCGTGACCTCGAACAACAGGCTGTCACAGATGGCAGAGTGTCCTGCCCACTGCCTGGGGCACAGCCCAGGAAAGCTAGATGCTGATCTAGCTTCCAAGGAGCATTTGTCATGGGGAGGCCAAGAGCAGCAACCAAAATGGATGGGAAAGAAAAAACAATCCTCTGCTCTTCTCACCCTCCTGGAGACAGCCAGAGCAGGCTCCCTGCTGCCACGCTGTCCAGCCCACTCTCACTCCTCCTTCCCACACCTCCTGTGGAGAGCACAGAGAGGGCAGAGTCCTGCCCCTCAGCTCCATCTGTGCAAAAGCTTTGGAACCAGCTCTGCATTGGGAGCACCACACACCTACCCCTCTGCAACCACTTCAGCTCCTGAAGGGTTTCTTGCTGCCCTGTCAGTCGGGTGCACACATGCAAGGGGGCAAAGCCCCAAGGTCAAGTCAGGAGCACAGTTGGCACCAAAGGATAACATTTAAAACTAAAAACCTTGTCAGCACCACCTGCTTAACCCCAGGGGGCTGCAGGCTCCAGCACCACTGCTGAGCACACGCAGAATCACCACAGCTCTGCAGACAGGGAGCCATCACTGCTTTGTCCTGTGCCACCAAACTACAGCCCGGCCCCATCTCTGAAGTCACTCACTCTACAGGCTGCAGGGCACAAAGGGAAGATGCAGCCTGCAGGAAGCATCCATTAAACAAGGAGCAGGCTGTCCTGTAGCAAGCAGAGGAAGGTTTGATGCAATATACATGTCAGGATGTTATGAGCATCCTGATCCTTCAACTTCAGAGCCCCTGATCCCTCCTTGCCCCAGTGGGCCAAAGTAAATCATCAGCTTCCAGACAGACACGCTCGACTCCAGACATTATGTCTGCACTTTATGATTCAAATTGGCAGTCAGGACAGGCTCTCTTACAGTATCTGCCTTATCACCTGCCTGGAAAGATCTCACTGCCCAACACAGGCCTCCTCCAGACTCTTCAAAGAGCTGCCATCCCGTCTGTCTTGTCTTTACATCTCTCACTGCAGATTTCCCTCCCTGCAAGTGCTCCAAGTTATCCGGCCTGTGCCAGCCACACTCAACTTCAGCTCCTAGTTCAAGAAGATCATTGTACTACAAAGGGAGCAGAGTTCTCCCCAGCTTGTGACTAGAGATCAAGCACCAGATTCGCCCGAGAGATTCCAGCTTTACCATGTAACTGCATTTATTAATTAGGGACAGATCTAGTCAGTGAGGCTGCTGCTTTTCTGGACAAAGAAAACTTGTCCTTCCAAATATCAAAGGCAAGAGGAAAGAAGGAGATCTTTGTACAAAAGGGCAGCTAAACCCGGTGGCAATTGTCTCTTTAGGAAGATGCGAGGCTTGTAGAAAATGTGACAGGTTAGGAAGGGGAAATGGGTTGCTCCAAGGGCAAGGGGAAAGTTTTCAAGTACAAACACAGTCATTTTTTTAAGAAAAGATCTAAGATGCTAGGGAAGAATGTTTGACTCCAGCAAGCACTGGAACTTTATGCATTATTCAAACCAGGTGAGCATTTGAGAACAGGAGCCCTGGAAGGCTTCAATGGGAACAAGTCACCTGGCATGTGCCCTGCGAGGAAGGGTGGGTGACCCCCCTCATCCCATGGGAGGGGGTGGCGGCCGAGATGCTTCCTGTGCCTTCTCTCAGTCCCCAGCAGCCCCATCCCCTCTCTACTCCTGGACTATTTCAGCAAGATGCACTCAGGAGACATCCAGGAAGACACTGATCCTGACCCACACGTCAGACATCACCCAACCCAGAAGAGCAGGAGTGGAGCAGAACCGCAGCAGGACCAAGGGCGACAAGGTGGGTACAGCCCGAGCCTCCCCTCCTCCCCATCACCACCCCCCTCCGGGGCAGGGAATCTCATCTACAGTAATAGTCAGGGAGAGCCTCATTCTGCTCCATTTCGAGTTACAAATTCGAACAGAAGGATAAAAAAAGGTGCCAGACAGGACCAGGTTTCACAAGTTTCATTTACTCAATTAGCATCTCTTCCTTTTTCCTCAGATTTAGTTGCCTTTTTTTTGAGGAGATCTTCATCAGCTCACTTCAAGGATTTTTTTTTTCCTGTTTCACACTTTTAGTTTCTCTTCTCTGAATCCAGTCCAAGCTCTACAGCCTTTGTCCCTTTATCTAGCCTCAAAAGGATGGCGACAAGAGCATAAATCTGTCATCTTTTACCAGCAAAGACAGGATCACTGAGGAGGGATGGTGGCACGAGAACATTATGGGAGTACATCCCACCACAGGCGTGAATACCACACGGTACTGGCCATTAATGTTGCACCAGAGAGTTTGTTGAGAACAAACACCATAACTTCCCAGTTAACGAGCTGCACAGTCGAGTACAGGAGGTGCAGTAACATGCTACAGTCACCCGTTTCTGCAGTAGAACAAGAGAAGCTGCTCTGAACTTTCTCAGCTTTCCTCTGTGTGAAAGGCTTTGGGAAAGGAAAACAACATTAAAAGAAGGGCCACTTTTTGAAGTGGAAAATAATTCCTCCTTCAGCAAGACAACTTCAAAAGCAACCCCAAAACGCTTTAACCAAGCCCCCAATCCACAAACTTCTCCCTTCCACCTCAGGGGTTATTTTAAGCTGCAGGATGAGCACAGCAGGCAGCATCTCCACTCACCAGGGAGCCCTGGAAGAGGCAGACTTCTCCCCCTGGCCAGTCCCACAAGAACTGGGCACTGCCTCAAACCACCACTACTTAGAGCAATGGGCAGAGAGCATCTACTCAGACGTTTGTTCAGATTCAGTTTCTGGGTGCCAGACAGGAGAGACTGTGGTCTGCAGAAGCACTGAGTGCTTGGAATTGCTACCCAAGAGCCATGTTTTGGATACCTGAGGCTGAGGCTGTGGGCTTGCTGGTGTCAGAGATCCCTGCATCTGCAATGCAACCTAAGGTGAAAGTTCCTAGGTTAAGTTGTGAGGTTTTTCTCAGCAAAATGGGGAAATAGCCCTTTTTAAAGAGCCAGGTGGGTTATTTACAGCTTGAGAAGCATATAGATAACACAGCAGTCGATGCCATAAAAGCTTTAAGATAATCATTCTTTGTTCCAGAGCAGGATTTGAATCAGTAACACAGGGACAGACCTGACACTGCAGAAGAAAAAAGGCTCCATAGAGGCTGAGCAAGGGAATGGGATCCAACCTAGACCCCAAGGCTGGAAAAAGATAATGAATCTGTGGGGTTAAAGACCAGCATAATGCACACACTGGAAGGTGCAAATTGAGATTCACCAGAAATCTCTTTTCTGGCAATTCCCACCTTTGAAGCACATCACTTTGTAACCTTGAGACTATGTCTGGGGTTTTTTTTTGTGGGTTTGGATTAGAGATGCAAACTCTGCTCTCTGTTTTCACACAAGCATTAGCATTTTCTTCCACAGAGCACGACACTGCTCCCACCCTCAAATATAGCAGCCTAAGTGTCCTCGTTCCAGCTTTCTTTCATCTCATTTTCTCTGCAGGATGAATAATGGAGCAGTGGTAAAGAAAAGAAGGGAGCGGACAGCGAGAAGCTTAAAACTTGAACTGGCCAAATTAGAAAGCAGCTTTGCTGGTTTGCATCTACCCACAATAACATCACTAGGAAAGAGGCTCTATCAAAGCCTCCTTCAAAGCCCCCATCACGAAAGGGAAGAAAGAAAACAGGGAATTGGGGTTACATTCTCTTTTTCCAACCTCTGGCACTCATGTCCCGCTAGGTGCAATGTGCTGGGGCAGCCCTGAGATGGGCAGTCCCCTCTAGAGATGATCTGTGCTCATCTCAGAGAGGTCACAGGAGGGTATCACGACTTTCCCCCATCAGGACATGCCTGACCACAGGCTAAATACTCCAACAGCAGTCATCACTTATAAGCAGAAGGGGTCCAGCAACACGGAACTGGCCCAGCACAGGGACATCCCATTCCTGACAAGTACATAACTTCAAACTGGTGAAAATGGATTTCAAAACACTCCACTTTCTAATTCACCAGACCTCCTTCAGAAGCAGGTTTCACACCCATTTTGCTGAAGAAAAACAGAGGGCCAAGCTCAGTGAAACTTGTTGGGGTCAAATGGCAAGTGGGATATGACAAGAGGACTCCACAGCTATGACCCAAGACATCGGTGCCCCCCGGAACCAAGAGATTTATTTTATATTCCCGACTTTGTGCAAGAATAAACTGTGGGATTCATTTGGTGAAACGAGTGAAACCTACAGACCCTTCAGAAGTTCCTCAACAAAGCCTGATTCAGGAGGCTAAACCTGGCTCAGATGGAGCCCACAACCAAGGCAGTATCTCCTAACATCATTAAACAGCCAATCAATTTTGTGGAGCTGAGCCTCTCATCGCTAGCTGGAAATACAAAGCAGAGTTCTCTGTTGTTTGTTTTAGCAGGCAGGGGAGCAGGATGGAGAGCTGTAATGACCCGTGACAGATGCACACCCAGCCTTTCCTACCATGGAGCTTGGCTTTGGTGCACTCGTGGGACACACAGGCTAAAGCATCCTGAAGGCAGGCTCGGTACTCAGCAATTGTATCAGCACTTGAGGAATAGAAATGTCAAAGCAATTAAGTCTGAAGAGGTTCTTTTTCTCTCTGCCCATTCAAATTCTGTGGAACATTCCTCATCTTAAGCATTTCTGAGAAAAAACTATCAATATAAAGTGATGACTTTTCCTTTTCCTCTGCTTTTTGGGAAAAAAGCTGAAAGCAAGGCATCAGAGACGGGACAGAAAAACCTCCCCTAAAACTGCCACCTCTTCTACTCCCAGTCAAAGCGTTGCCCTTTTCCTAATAGGGAGGCTTGTTTCTTCTGGCATTTTCCACTGGAATGAAACAAGTTTAAGAAATCCATTTAAACTCAGCCACTGAGCTACTTCAGCCCACTGCTTGACCTGCTGGCACCCCAGTTTTGCCAACTGTGAGGCAGAGATAACAAAAAACCTCCTAAGGACAAGGACTACGCTGTTGTTGGCCATTCAGCAACAGGCTCCATGTGACAGCTGTGAATTGTTTCCCGTGCACACAAAACATTTTCCATTTAAACAATCAATGAAGTGTTTTCTCTGAACCGATGCCAACAGATGAGGCCACGCTCCCCCCTTCTGCAAACAACCTTCTATTAGGTGCCTGGAAACCACCCGGGTGCCGCTGTGCGTACCTCACGGATGGCCTAAAATGACTGGCAGCAAGTCAAATTACTGAGCGCCAAACCTTACTGCAAGTCACAAACATCCTTCTGAAACCATGTTGCAATGATAAATTCATCATCAATCCACTACCATCACTTCAAGGAACCTTATTTTCATTCCCCTTCCCTTCTGCTAAGGGTGTAATCCCAGAATGCCAGCACTGTGGGGGTTGGAAGGAACCTCTGGAGATGCTCTGGTGCCACCCCCTGCTCCACCCAGCAGGGTCACCCAGAGCAGGGGNCACTGGGCAGAGCAGGGGCAGAGCAGAACCTCCCTTTACCTTCTGCCAGCACTCTTAATGCACCCCAGGAGACCACTGGCCTTCTTGGGCACAAGGGCACATGGCTGGCTCATGGTTAATAAGCTGTCATCCACCAGCAGTCCCAGGTCCTTCTCCACAGAGCTGCTTTCCAGCAATTCACCCCCTCACCTGTACTGGTGCACAGGAGTAACCCAGCTGAGACTGTCTGATGCCGACAGGATAATCAGCTCTCTGACCACAACACGGGCTATCTTATTTTCTGTACAGCTCCTGCCAAATTTCTTCAATCAGTCTCCAAAACAGCAGCAGAAGAGCAAGCAGAACTACAGGATCACACAGCAACCCACCCCACCATCCTGCTGGGCACCAAGCTGCTCAGCTTTGCTGGCCCCCCGAAAGGTAACAGCTCTGGCATCAGATGAAGCTTCAGGCAGTGAAGCTTTGCAGTGCTTGAGGCCGACAAGGCTCAACATGACCACAACTCTGTCATGACATCCAGAATCATCACCCTGGCCCTTCTCCCAACAGACAGAGCTGTCACCACAGACCCCTTTGCAGGTATCCTACAGAATATCTGCTGTGTCTCCTTCGTCCCTTTGCACAAAACCCAGGTGGGTTCCTTTTCTGCAGGATGGTAGGTTTGTCTTAAAATTCACACACAAGAACACTCAAGGATTAAGATCCCTCCACGGGCACAACAAGGCAGAACTCTGTTCCAGCCAGTCACTGCAAGAGTATAAAACTTCTTCTGCCAGTTAAACACGCACCATGGGGAACACTAAACATACAGAGCAAGGAAGTGAACACCACTAACAGACACCTAAACACAGACCAGATGATTCTTCCCACCAGCTGAAGCTTGCAGCAAAGAGCCCCATTGTAGCACGTGCCTTCCTCAAACCCACAGGAGCCTTTTCCCAGTCCAACAGGTCTCAGTTTGAGCTACTCACCCAAAACATACTCTTTAAGCACAGGACTTGCCAGAAGCCAGCAGAAAGTTGATCTCTTCCAATATCAACTGATGAAGAGGAAGGACCTCGGTCCAGCTTGTGCTGCACTTTCACCTTTTAATGGCAGTTTAGACTGAAAGCTTTTACAACATAAAGGTCCAGCAGCAACAACAGCAGGGTCCCTTCTCAGCTAAGACACTATCATAGAACATACTCATAATTGTGGAACACTCTGCTTGCATTTACATTTACATCTAGCAGGGAGCTCCACAGACTTCGGGATTAAAAACACATAAATAATTATCTGCAATACTTCAATAGGTTCAAAACCACCTTTTTCTTTTTAATTTTAGTGCCATTCTTGTTTTGCTCTCATGTTCTGCCATTCACGCTGACTCGGGGATGTGACATTTCGATAAAACACTTGTTCCCACCAAAAGAGAGATCATTTCCAGGCTGTGGCCTTTCAGAAGGAACACATCACATCTAACTTTCTTACATCTCAATAGATCTATGTCCTCAGTCTCTCCCGAGACAGCCACAGAGCTGCTGCCAGTCCGAGGAGAGGGCAGGAGCTCTGGCAGGCACATGTCCCTACGTTCTCGTTATCACACTCACAGTGCCCTGCCAAGTTGGAGGAGTATTTTTAGACTGGAGAGAATGAAAACCTGGGGATTTATCAGGGGACTATTAATACAAAAGCGACACCAGGACCAGCAGTGCTCTGTTTTCACTTTGCTTAAACCCATTGGATTTATTCCTTTCTCCAGCTTTTCTAGACGAGGAAGTTGGTGCTTAACCAACCATTGCAAGATCTTGGGCAAAGACACCAAGACAGAAGAGCACGGACGGAGGTCTCTGCTGGACTTGAAAGGGATACAGGGTCATCTTCCAAGAGCCAACACTCACTCCTGCTGCGGCCAGCGAGCTTGGCACACACCACAAGGTCAGGCAGGGAAACGAGCCCTGGTGCAAGCACAGCATAAGCACCCTGATGAGCAGCAATGCACGGACCAAGTTTCCATGGTCTCTGGAGTACCCTGCCCTGCAGAGACTTGCTGATCATCAAGGCAGATAATCCAAATTAAATTTAAAGTGGATTAAACCCCTGGGCGAATACATCTTAAAGGTCTCTTCCAACCTATACAATTCTATAGTTTATCCAGAATTAGGAGCAGGCTTTATTTAATTTAGCTTTGAAGACAACAAATTAAGGCCACTTTTATTCTGGATAAGAGCAGCCATGTTACAGGCCAGTGTAGTTTAAGTAAATCCACTTGAAATTCATGTTCTTAATTTGGACCAATTTTCACCCAAGTACCCTGTTTAAACAATCTGGAAGCAAGACTACAGAACAGCCTCGAGTTGCTCCTGGAGGTGGTGTGGAGGAGGGCAATACAGACCCAAACTCAACAGGCAGGGGGGTCAGGCAGGTTGGGGAACAATTTCAGCTCCTTCTGTGATGAAGCATCAGTGACCTGCCTTAGTCCTTGGAGGACAACTGAAGCCACACAGAGTCAAGCTGGGCAATTGCTCTGAATTTGCTACTCCAAGTTAGTGACCAGGCAACGTTTGGGCTTTCAGCCCATTTTTCTACGAGAGACATTTTTGGCTTGGCCGTGCAAACAGATTATTTAACAGAAGGACAGTGGAGAAGGGAGGTGGGGAAGGAAGGATTTAGCTTCTCCCGAGAATGCTGCTGCTGCCAAGGAGCAAAATAAAATTCCCTGGAGAGAAAAGTGCTTGACAAAAGACTAAGCCATAGGTATTGTGTTCTTGGCATTGCAGGAGCAAAACTGGATGGAGCTACCAGCTGACATTTGAAATATGAAAGATCTGAATAGATGGTAGTAAAACAGCAAAAGGAAGAGCAGAGGCTCAGAGACAGGGAGGAGGAGATGGGATTAGTATATGAATACATGTACATATCCATGTCTGTACGCAGATACAGCCCATCATCAGCCTCAGGGCTGATGTGAGAGCAGCAAGGGATGGTTTTCTCTCTCTGCCCTTCCCCATTGTCTCACACAGAAGCTTATTTCTGTTTTCAATACAAAGCTATTGTAGCAGCACTAGCAAATATTGAGTATTTTACATAGCAATTCATCGAGCTGGAAACAGACCTTATGGAGGGAATTTTATCTTGATAAGATAAGCAGCAACTTGGCTGCAGACACAGAAACTGATCAGAACACACTATTTGTTTTGCCCCTTTGAGTTGGTTTATATTTGGTGAGAGAACAAATACAAACACATAAATATTCAAGCCAGATGCTGTCCCACCCTCTAAAAGGAAAACCCACACCTGGAAATTAGCATCTAATAAGTTTTAAGCTTCAGTGTAGTCCCCATACACTAACCAAAAGCCACCAGCTAGATCCAAAAGTTAGCTGGAGGGGAGAGTTTTGGAGAATGGAAACCCCAAAGATTACAGGTAATTAAGTTCTGACCAGTTTTGTGGATCGAGTACAAGTGGGGGAGAGGAGGTGTGCCTAAAAATAATAATAGCAGATAATTTTGGATAACACTGAAGAAACCTGAAGTTGTGCTTAGACAGTAGGCAAAGCGTGTGGTTCCAGCAACTAAAACCCTAAACATCAAATGCTGATTGAGTAATAGACTGATTTGCTTATAAGCACTTATCCCAAAGCAAACTTCAAGATCAATAACTAATTATTTGCAGGAATCATCTTGCAAATTTCCCATCATAAACAGACTTCAGAAAACTTAAATTGCCCCAGCCCATTTTTGAACAGAGCAAGGGAAAACTAATTATTGTTTTCACTCAGATACTTACAGGCACTTTTTTTTCATCCCCACCCTGTTTGCACTTAATGGAATATCTCTACTGGAATATCTCTACTTAACCCATGGCCTTGTTTATGTGAGGAAAAAACAGATTCTGAAACTAAACTAGTTCAGAAGCTGAACTGGTTCAACTCACCAGCCTCTATTACCTGTATGTGAGCCAGGAGAATAATTAGTTCTACCTCTTCCTGCTCACAAATGGACTCAACAGTTTTCTTAAGTCTGTGTACGATGGGAAATTTGCAAGATGATTCCTGCAAATAATTAGTTATTGATCTCAAAGTTTGCTTGGGGAAAAGTGTTTATAAGCAAGTCAATCTATTATTCAAACAGCATTTGTTGTTTGGGGATTTGTGTCACTGGAACCACATTTTTGGTCTACTACCAACATAGCACAACTTCAGGTTTCTTCATCGGTGGGGAAGGGAGGTGCTTAAAGTCCCATTTTTCAGAGAATCAAACTGTTTTTCTGCTTCCGATAAATGTTTTTCCACCAGTATTTGCTTAAAAGGTTTTGACTATTTATTGGCAAAAATTAGAGCTGTTTTATTAATATTCTAGGAACGCTTTCCCAGCATTTAGCTGTTCTAACAGTTACAGCATTAAGCAAGATCTTGAATTCCTCCTAGATCTGCAGAGCACAGGGACAACTTCAGGTGCCCACAACTGGGGACGGTTCTTTATTTCTGTTCAGCTTTCCACTCGGTGAACCACTGTGGTGACAACACCACCCACCCCTCCCACTCGTGTCACAAAACCACACAGAACTCACACTCATGCAAATCAATCTTTTCCCAACATCAGGACCTGCCACACTACATGGAGCTGGGATTCTTCAACCCGGCATAAGGAAAAACAAACCCACCCAGTTAATCTTCTCAAGGGCAGGAGTTTGACAATGCAAGTGCTGAGCTCCCCCCCAAATCCACTCATCAGCCTCTGCTCCCGCTTCAGAGATACATGAATTTGCACTTTCTCCCCACCTTCATTTTCAAGCAGCGTTTGCTGCCCTCTGATTTGAGTTCAGGCTGCGTTCAGCCACTGCTGGAGAAGCAGAGCAGACGTTCAGTCTGCAGTAATTAAAGAGAGGCAAGAACTAAGCGAATTAACGATCAAACTCCAACAACTCTCCTTCATGCTTCCCTGGGCTTTGCCAGAACAAGCTGCTGGTGTCTGGTTTTACTGGAAAAAAAAAATGATGAAAAGGGGTGTCCAGAAGTGAAGCAGCCCCTGCTAAAGTGTTGCTCTAAGGCTGCTCTCCACACGTGTGCACACGTGGAGACCCACAGCCAAGCATGCACACTTGCAAGACAGCAACTGAGGAAAATAATTGGGACTGACATCACTGCTAATGCCAGAAGAGCCTGGAAACGTCACATCCTGCCCTGCACCAGAACAGGGACACAAGCAGCCCAGCACCAAGCCTACCACGGTGCAAAAGGGAGCATTCCAAGCAAACTCCTGCGTCTCCAAGCATCCCTGCTGTGCTTGCACCAGGGAAACGGGAGGAAAAAGCACATCCACGAGCAGTACACATTGGTCCAGCTCCATCACAAGTTCTGCCACAGCCTTTAAGGGAATTCTGCTTTTAGAGATCTTATCAAGCTACCTGATACAGCTCTCTCCTGCTTGGCTGGACTCACATGATTTTAAGTGCTACTTGAGCTCCTTCACAACCCATTTCCCTGCTCATCCCTCATCTACACCACAGCAATTCTTCAAATTGCATGCAGCAAAAACCCTCCACAAGTATTACTTCATCCTGCTGCAATCACAGGAGCTGCTGCTCATGTGAAATGGACTTTTGGAAATTACCGAGTCCAAACCCAGCCGTGTTTGTTAATGCAAATACCTTGAGATGTCCTTAAGCCTTCGACTTCCCTCCTTCCCACAACTGCAATGCACTGAGAGCAGCTTTAGTGCTTATTCCTTTCAACAGTCCATGCAAATCAGCATTACCACACGACGATGGCTGCAACAGAAAACTGTTTTTCTGGGTGAATGAAAGAAATTTGTTTGCTTTGGGTTGTTTGTTGGGTGGCTGTTTTGGTTTTTTGGGGTTTTTTAAAAGGCATGTGTGAAAAGTAAGAGCTGCTTTTGGAGAGGTAACATAAATAAGCTTTTAAAGGAACATCTTCCTTCACAAGGCATATAGGAAAAGTCTCTTTCAATGTACAAAAGCCCCCTCTGATAGCACAGGGTGGGTTAATAGAGAGTAACTTCCAGTGCCCTTACTGTCCAGGTTTGCTCCTTCCAGCACTGAACAGGAGAGATTCTCTTTGCAGAATCAGCTCTCCGGTGGGATTCACCCTGAGAGCAGCATCAGGGTACTACAGATCTCAAGCAGCAGTCACAGCACATGTGGTCTGTCCTTTCCTTCATGCCCTTCTCACACCCTGCTGGTCACCCTTGGCCGAGTCACAGCTTGGTGCCTTTGGACACCATCATGGTGTCCACAACCAGATGCAACCCAAGCTCAACAGGCCCTGGCTGGAAGTTTCAGGAGCACATAGAAAATCCCAGCTCTAGCACAGAGTTTGAGAGCAGGCAGCATGAGGCCAAAATCTGTATTTCACAAACCTAAACTGCATTTCACAATTTATCCTCACATCAGGAAGGGCACAGGAACTCAACATCAGACAACAGCAATTACAGAACTAGTGTATTAATAGGAGACATGAACTTCTGTATCATTAGTAACATCTTGTAGAGGTGCCTTTACAGGAGTTAAGCACCACTAGATCCATTAGAGAGGCGGGGAAACCAGGACACAGATGTCCCCAAGGCCACAAAAAGGCCAGTTGCTGAGAGCAGAATACTCAGAACTCAAGATTCCCAGGGCAATGCCCTTACTTGTAAGCTACATCTGCTTTTACAGGAGTAATGATTTATTTTAGTATTTATTGATCAAGAAAAAAACACCCCGATGCTTTGTAGAGATGATTATACATTCATAATAACTTTGGAATATGAATAATTCATTATCCTAACTAATGTTCACCACAGGTATAGAAAAGTCCAGCAACTTCAAAGAGTCACTATGACAACCACCTGTTAGAAGCTCTGGTGCTGAGCAAGACACATTGTCTGTCACCAGCATCTAACGGAGCACATCAGAAGACCCAAATTTAGAGGTGCAGTGTTCCCTACACGGTCAGTCAGCAAGAACCAGCTACCACAGCCCTTTAACACTATGCATTCTATCTCCCCTACTCAAAGACTGTCAAGAGGGTATCAAGTGCTCAGATATTAAATACCCATAATAAAGTAAATTAAGTAAATAAACTGAAAAAAATCTGCATGCAAAGCACCACTGTGCTACAAAAGTAAAGTCATGGAACAAACCGAATGAGTGAAGAACATCTCAAGCTTAAGCAGCATCCTGGATGCTATTTAGTGAGGTGACACTTTATAATCCTTAATACGCTTCTAAAACACACCCTGCTGAAGTCCCTGCTAAATTAAATGTGCTCCTTGCCTTGCAATAGCTGGAGCTGCTACCAAATTACACTGCTTCCCTGCCCCAGATACGCTTGTCACCAGCCAATTCTTCCACCCCCTGTTTTTTCCTTCCCATATTAATGTCCTCCATCATAATAAGGATTCCTACCCACTGCCAAAACTCAATTTACACTATTTACTTTAATGACCTCATTTGTCATCCTAGCATGTGTGTCTGCCTCTGGGACTGCAGCCCCATCAGTCTGTCAGAAGGTCTCATTTAAGGTTTGCTCTTTCATTATTATTTTTAAAGATTAAATTGCTTCCATTTCAAGGCAAGCAGTCTGGGAACTCCCACAGCCCAGAGGACACCGAGACACATTCATACATTTGATCAACATATTGTAGGGTTACGTACATCTCCATCCCAACCGACTCCCCCCTCCCTGCCGCCCACTGCATCATCCATCTACTTCCATCACCTTTCACTTCGTTACTCCTTTTGATCTTTGCAAAAGGCCCTGACGTGCAAATATTGTTATAACATTTCAAGTTGGGGGAGGAATTTTTACTTCTTTTTTTCCCCCTTCTTTCTACATAATAATTTCCTTTCCAAATGCATCAGTTCATTTTTCTGTTCTATCCACTTTTTTTTTTAGTCTCACAGCTTGACTTCTCCAGAGAGGTACATTCCTTCCTATTAGATCACATTTCTGACTTACAGTGTCTCTCCAACCCTGACATGCTCAGTAAAATTCAATGTTAATTAAGTCATGTAAACAGGTTAAGGAAGAGCATAATGCTTCACGTTTCATTATACCGCATGTTTTGTGGAAGCAGCATTACACAAACTGCTGCAGGGTAGAGGAAGCCCCCCAGAATACAGTAGAAAACCCCAAACTCTACAACAATCTGCCTTTTGAAGCAAGATAGGGCTGAGGTGTTTGAGAAGTCACCAATACCTCTCTGCAGCAACTCAAAAAAACCCCAAAAACCCCCAAACCCTTCCTTAGCTGGTTTGCAGCATCTTTCCAAGGAGATAATATCAGCCCTTTTCCTACTTAGGAGTCATCGCTCCATCCTTTTGCTTCCTCCCAACTCAGCCTCCAATCAACTGGCTGGGGTAGAACCAGAGCTTACCAGAGCAGATGAACTGCAGGGAAAGCAAAGGTAGACAGGTGTCGGACGGAGTCACAACGTTGCCTCCATATTCCGAAATGTTTTACCCAGGCTGACAAAAACCTATCAACCAAAAAAAGAGCAATGAAACTTCCCTCGCCACAAAGTACAAGAGCTCAAAGTTATTTCAAAGCTACTGAGCAAGTTTCTTATTTTCTTCAGCTCATGCAACTACAGGATTTTTTTGGGTATTCTTCCACTGCAAACATTTAAATCCCAGCAAACATCAGCAAAACCCTTTAACATCTCCCAGCAGCCATTTCCAGTACTCTTCTTCAGAAGCCTTTCCAGTGAGTAACTTGGTCCCAAAGCCTTTCCAGTGAGTAACTTGATCCCAAACTAATAACACATTATTTACACAGAGACATCCTTACTTGGGATGTCTTCTAAATAGACTTCTAAGGAAGAACATCTTGCCCAGATACATCTGATACAAATGTAGGTATTTTCTACAGGAAAAAAAAAGAACAAACAACAAAACAAAACACAAAACCAACAACAAAACCACCACCCCACACTCCAGATTTCTCATCGATATTTATATATAAAGCTAAAACAAAATTTGCAAGTTGCTTCTAGATAAAAGATGGTGGTAACCTGGCAAGAAAACAGTTTTACAGGTTGTGTGATGTAGAAAAGAATATAAATATTACTTACTGTCAGCTGATTGAGTTTCTGGTGCCAGGGAGAAGATGGAAGCTGTTGCAGCACAGTCCTCCCTGGATTCCCTCAAGCCTTGCCCTGGATGCTGACAAGCAGACCAGAGCAGTAGCACAGCTGAGCAAAAACAAGCAAGAATGGGCAACGTTAGACCAGGAAAAGCACTATTACTCTGGCCCAAAAGAACCTGCTAATACAGAAGCAATACAGCAGCATCCAAGCTCTCAGGAGCATCAGGTAGCACCAAAAAGATGCAAACACAACTCTGAAAAATAGCTTTTAGACTCAAGATTTTTTAATTTTTTATTTTTTTTTAAATCCTGTTTTCCTTTGTACCTTTTTTCACTTTATCTGGGGGGCACTTGTGCTATTACCACACTCCATCCACTGCAGCACAGGATGGGTGATGCCTGTGTAACCAACTCAAACCCGCGACTGAAGAGGACTGGTTTCTATTTCTGAGGTAGCTGCTTTCCAAAGAAACACGGGGAGAATTTTAATACAAATAACAGCGCAGAAACCCCACAGAATTTGCATGTGAAGCAGGGAAGAGATACCAGCGTTCCTGGTTTACAGGTAGGGAAACTGAGGCACAGACCAGTGAAATCATTCTAGCAAAGCTCTAAAAAGATGGAGAGCTTGAAAAAGAATCGTGGTTTGCAAGGAAAAGCCCATCTCACACAACCTGAGCCTTCCCACGATATAAAAACCCCCAAGGTGAAAACTCTGCTCAAGCAGGTATATTCCTGTAAAAGCATCATGTTTAACAAACCAGACTTTTCTGGTTCTCTCTGCCAAAAGAGTTTCTGATCCATTTAACGAGGAGTAAAGGCTCTTTCCGACAGAGCTGAGCCTCTCACACTTGGCATATTCTGACACCTGCTCTAATGGTGTAGAGGAATATTTGTAGTCACAGCAGGTAAACGAGCTGTGGATGGGGAACACAACTAATTTAGTAGCATGAATTATTTACCCATACATTCAGGAAAGCCATCTTGCTACACAGCAGTCCCAGCAGCAGGAATTATTAATTTATAACTTAACCACAGCTACATTAAACAGAGTGAGGCTTCCTTAAAAACTTAACACAGAAAATATTGCCTAGCCCATCCCAAAAGGGCAACGGGGCTCCCTAACAAAGCCAAGACTCGATCCTGTCTCTTGGAAGCTGGTGGATGCTGCTTCATTGCCCCATTTGCATCCAGACACTTGTCTGCTGCGCCCATACAGAGCTATCCATCTTAAAGGAGGATTTGATTGTAAGCTTTCAAAGTAGCACCAGATTCCCTCCTTTCAGAGGAGCAATGCCCATACTCCTTCCTCCCTCAGTGAGCAAGACGCTGGTGAAGGGGACACTGAGCACCCCAACTCCTGCAATCTCCCCAGTGGGCTCCACGCAGCATAGACCCGATCACAGGCAATGGGGGGAAAAGAAAAACCCCAAAGGGAATAAAGGGAGAAGCATTTGGGGGTGGGATGCTTGGAATAACAAGATCTGATGAGAAGCTGCAGAACGTGGAGGAAAGGAAGGAACTGGAAATACCCGAGCAGAAAGTGAAGGAGGAGTCTGCAGTGGGAGTCAGAGCAGAGACTGGGCTATGGGCAACTTAGGCAAGACAAGAGGTGAAACAAGGGAGAGAGAGGGTCCAGTGCCCTTTGGAAAAAGAGATGTAGATGATAAATCTGGAGGGAGAAACCTGGTCAGCAGTGAGACGTCTTAAGAGTGGAAATAGATAAGAGAGAGGGACAGCAAGAGGAGCTCCGTGCTCTGCAGCACTGCTCACCAGCTTGAACTTGGCTTTTAAAATCAGGTTTTTACACAACAGAAACCCACATTGTATTGTGCAATCCCAAGATGTTTTAGAGACCATGTTCCTTGGTTTAGCTCCTGGCCATACACTTCATAATAAATCCTGCTTGTGTGTTTTGCACCATCTGCACAGAAATAGAAGCCACCACCCTGTGCACATTCCCAGCATCCTATCTATCCTGATAAACCAGTAATGGCTGGACTGCCTGCATCCTCACACACTTCTTCACCCAATAGATGGCTGAGACAGCAAATTAATCTTCATACGGTAGGAACTCGGTTCCCTTTAACAACTAGAAGCCCTCCACAACACACCATGATCAACACGAAATGATTTCATAAAGCACAACCTCATGGCAGAGCTGACTCCACTGTAAGTCTTTGCTAAAGATCAAAGGATTGGAAAGGGCAGCTGGGATTGTTTGTTCTGAGGACTGCTCCAAATCACCAAGAGGAGGTTTTTGGTGCCTCCTGAATGTAAGTGATCTCACACTGGGGCCAGAAGAAAATGCACCCAAGCAAACTTCAGCCCAGCTGAATAGTACAGAGAGAGGATGTGAACACCCAGCAAAGCATCTCTTCCTCTGCCTGGCACAGGTATCTCTGGCGCTTTCAAGAAGCTCGTTTGACCTACTTGGAAGTCACTTTGTGGTACTGCTTAAGTCACCAGCCAGTGACACAGCGTGGGTCAGTGCTCCCAAATCCCAAGCCTCCCTGCCCTCGGGCTAAAGCAGCACCCTGCTATGCCAGCCACCTAGCAGCCTCCCTGTAAAAAAACAGATGGGGAACCTCTTTATTCCTTGTTCCAAGTCAGGACTGTCACATTTTATCCGCATGCAAGCTCAGAGTGTTCAGCATCTGCACTGGGATTCCACGTGGTGATACCTGTTGGTATCATCAGACCCCTGCTGAGGCTCCATGGAAGGCCATGCCTGTGGACCAGGACAGTTCAACAGCAGCCACAGAGCCTCAATAAATAGATAAGAAAAAAAAACCCACAACACCAGAACAACAACAAAGAAACTACCTATTAACTGCAGCTACTGGAAAAGCAGAAAGGTTAATGATCCCAGCAGGGTGGAGATTCGCCTGCCTCAGGGATTTCAGGCAGCATGAAAGGCAGCTTCATACTGAATTTGGGAGGGAGAAGAGAGGACTGCTGCAGATGGAGGAGATGACTCTTTTGGTTGTATGAAGAAAGGCAATGAAAACAGGAGACAAAACCTTTGAAAGGTGCTGCCCCTTAGGTATCAAAGGAGAGAAAAAAAAAATCATCCAAGCAAAACCACTTTAATACAAGTTATGCCAAGACATGAACAAGGATCTACTCTGCCACCCAGCACCTCTCACCATAGCTGCTGCACAGTTTCCAACAGACAGCTACCCTTGAGAGGACCCAGTAGCTCTGTATCTCAGCTCCCTCTCCCACAGACAGGTCATGGGGGACAACCAGACCCAGCATGGCCTACACAGGCCTCAGAGCAGCTGTGGATGAGATGTCGTCAGCTCTTTGGGCCAGGCGCTTAACTTGTTTCTGCAGCACCCAGAGAGCCAACAAGGAGACTATTTTAGGGTTTTTTGTGTGTGTGCTATCACAGCCCTGGCCAACAGCTGAGGAAGAAGTCACAGGACTTAGAGAGGGGGCATAGAATGTTCCCAGACTCAGAGAAAGTTCCCCTACAGACTTGGTTTGAATTCTTAATCACATTATCTGCCTGCTCTGTGCTTCTGTTTCCCCCCCTTTATATATGGAATTAAATCCTTTGAAACACAAAGTCATCAAACATTAGATACAGGCCATGCTGAGGCTCCAGGCTGCGTCCAACACATACTCCAAAGAGCACAACAGGCAATTAAAAGGAGGGGAAGGGGTAAAGGGGGCCTTTGGGCCAAGAAATCAGTGTTGTTAACAAGAACCACAGCCATGGAGCTGACTAACTGGTTTAGACTCCTATGTATTTCAGTGCAGGGAATCACTTAGCAAAGCATCTCTTAATAGAGACACAACATACAAACATCATTCACACCAACAGCACAACCAGACTCCAAAATACGAGCAGAGATTTCCAGCCACCCCTCTAAGTGTGCAACTCACTGGTTACCTGCCCCAGGTACGGGACACAGACAAACCCTGCCTCAAGAAGGGTTCCATCTCTGGATACAGGACAAGCCAATTATGCCACCTCCAAGGCATAAGACCCCAGAAAGCTTAAGACCTCAGAAAGAAGGCAGCTTACTTTTTGTGTACCAAAAAAAGGGCAGCAAGCAAATTCCTTCAGCTTTCCTTATCTCCTTCCTCCTCCACAGCTGCTCTCTCTCCTCAGGGAAGCTGGGCAGAAGGCAGCACTGAATTCCTCACCAGCACACAGAAGGTGCAAAGCAGCTGAGCCTCAGAGAAGCCAAGAAGCCCACAATGTACAATAGTAGACTCCATCACCACAAAGCTCCAGCAAAACCACCTTCAACCTATACTTTTCACCAAAGAAAGAAAGAAACAACCAAGCTACCTCCACATCTTCCTCTCTCAGCAACAATGAGCTCCTGAAGGACCCTCCCAAGGGCTTGAGAGGGCAACAAGAACCACCTGTGAATGAAGCCACATTGCTTTGGTCTCATCCCCTATTAGCTGGTCTGTGTTACTGAGGGGCTTACAGCTGAAGTCCACCAAAATAGAATGTGTGGGGGTTTGGAGGACCTAAAAGAATGCTAACTTAATGCCTAGCATCTCAAAAAGCAGTAAGCTTTTCTGCATTTCCTGTTTGTCCACAAAAATCTGTGTTGAGAATTCATGTTTTTGTTCTTTTTCTCCTCTTTTTTCCCCTTTTGCAGGGTGCCAGGGGAGGAAATGAGCATATTTCACTTTTGATTTCATGTTCAAGAATGTAATGAAAACTTGGAAATTATTTTTTCATGAAAACATCCACTTAGGTAAAAGGCAATTCTCTTCTCTTTCAGGAACAAATGGTTTCATTAAAAAAAGAATAAAAAGATAAAATGGTACTTTCTAATAAGAAGCCACAGTCTCTCCTTAATTTATGAAGTAGCAAACCCAGCCACACAAACCTACTTTGTTATTCTCCCCAGTGTCCACATTGGGAGGATTCCTGACAGTCCTTTTGAGTTTCCAGCAGTATTTTGGTTAGGAAAATAAAGAAAAAATTCCATCTGGCACAGAATCTGCATTTCTGATCTACAGCCAGACTTCCGTGGCTTAGCCCAGGTCAAAACTCAGCTCTGTCTTTCTGCCTTATTCAGCAAAGGGTGCTGAACTCTGGTCCTGCCTCTTGCTTTTCCAGCAGAGCTGTGTCAAAGCGGAATGCGGCTCGGGGAGCCTACTTAGCCTGTCTCTATTCTCAGGGTAGCTCTGCAGAAGGTAACTGCTATCAGGAGAGGTTTTGTGCCCAGGCAGATGCTAGGAGACCGTGAGTAAACTGGTCACCGTCACGTAACCAACAGAATTCCTATGACAAGCTCGTGCCATCGCAGCTCGGTCACGTTGCCTCCCGGCTCCAGAGCTCGCAAACGGCAGGATGATTTACTGCACCCAGAACAAGTGGCAGCAGGAGCATTGATGGGGGAGATGAAGGATGGGAAGGGCCAGGTTAAATATCAGGAAGTGGCTATTCCATCAGTTCTCCAGCTGCAAGGGGTGACGTGTCCTGGGGGGCTTGTGCTGACTGCCCCTGCTTGTCTCCAGCTGGGAAATGGGTCAGAGGAGCCCCCCAAACCAGCACTGCCATGCGAGTCCTTGTGGTAACAGCCACGGAGGTGGCCTGTGATGGGCAACACAAGGGAGGGGAAGCCGACTGTTGACAAGCAGGACCTGGAAACAGTCTCTCTCTGCAATCTACAGCTCTAGTTCATTATTTCTTTAGCCTAAATTAAAGTCCTTGCTTAATGTGGTTGGGCACAAAGCCATTTTACCAGAGAGTTCTGTCAGTGGCATTGTATTTATAACCGTGATATCAACGTGCTCCGCCCCAGCATGACAATCCCTTTCTATTCTGAGCCCTGCGAGAAGAGAAGGACAGAGCTCCTGCCCCAAAGAATTTACGATTTAGAGGCTGCAGAACGGGAGGAGGGGACCCCCCGGAGTCTCGTGGTGTACCAGCATGGGAGGCAGGTGGACATAAGAATGTGGTCTGCTAATCAAATGCATATTTCCTCCTTTAGTTGCCGACCAAAAAAAGCATTTCCATAAATTTGCAAGTCCAGAAATCTGTTCAAAGCCACGTCCCTAAAGCACTAAAGTCAGGGGTGTCTGTAAGCTTTTAATCAGCCCTTTCCTCACCCTTTTGGCTTGTCGTGGTAGAGCTGACAGCGTGATAGTCCTCACAAGGTGCTGCTCTGTCAGCTTCAGAACTGCTGATCTCCCTCACTCCTGATTGAAGTTCTCCCAGCACCTCATTACCATCTCTCCCAGTTGCCTGCCCCACATCAAAGGGGTTTCCCGAGGCTTCAACAACAATCTCCCTGCTTCCAAGAGAAAGCTGTTGCAAGATTTATTTTTTCTATGCAATGAGTTAAAGGAGCTGAAATAGGATTTACCCATAGATGGAAAAAGCTCCAGTTTTGCATCCTACCATGCACAGCAGCAGATGATCCCTGCAGTCCACGGGGAAGAGGAGGCCTGCACAAGACAGTGCTTTCAGCCTCTCAGAAGATGTTGCAGCAGGATGGTGATGCAGAGAGGCTCTATCAACACATCAGCGAGAGGTTAAGCTGCAATATAGGAGCTCTAATGCTGCTTGCAAAGATGGAAACGCTGCTACTGGTGTGAAGCTGTTGGCATGGACTGATCAGGCAACTACTTAGCTCGAGTGAGATGGAAGCACACGCTGCTGCTGCACCACCACCTCGGAGCCCTAGCAGGGTGGATAATGCCCTCCTCAGCCTCACATGCAGGCTTGACAATCCCTCCGTTGATTGCAAGGCAATCAGAACCATATCTAACAGCTTTGGACGGGCAAAGCTGAGTGCCCAGACCAAAACTGGCCTTCAGGGTGCTTGCAAAACAGCACCAAGCATCAGCGTGTGCAGACCTGCCCACTCTCTCACCGATTCTCATCATCGCTCTGCATCTTTGAGGACAAATTCTGAAGGCAATAAGCGAGCCCCTTATTCCCCAGTGCTGAAAATGAATTTAGGCATCCCATCCAGAGTGATTCCCCTCGCTGGAGCAGTTGTGATCGTCGCTGTGGTGCAGGGGCTACAGAGCAGAGAGAAAACGTGCACGAGTGTGTGGGGGGGATGGAGCCTGTGCTGGCACAAGCATCTCCGCACACACTCGTAGCCCCAGTAGCGTGGCAACAGGAACCTGTGCCCTTCACACTGTGTTGTAATGGTCACTCCACACAGCGTGTTGCTTCTCAAAACCCAGGAGGGCTGCAGGCTGCATCTGTCTCGCTCCTCGGGAGCGTCGCTTCAGGCAGCTGTTCAAGGGAGGTAATTAAAGATGGTCTCCAAATCCATAAATCAAAGAGGGAAAAACCTTGGAAAGGGAGACAAAAGGAAGAAAAAAAGGACTTAAGAATATGCTCTGTGCTGTATAATACCTCTGGTAGGTTCTTTGCAGGCACAATAGAGTTTCAGAAGCAGCGTGCTGGGACGCTGGAGATGCTGGGGAATTCGGGTTGGGGAGGTGTTGAATCTCGGGGTGGTTGTGTGGCTTTGAGCGCTTTGCTCTGCTGTTAAATCCTCACCCTTCTTTGCTGCGTGGCCTGCCAGAGAAAAAGCAGACGCTGGTAGATCCCCAAGGGAAAGCTGTCGAGCTGAGGGGACGTGACTGGCGATGAAAAAATACCAGGGGAGAGCAGCAGCAGGGAGATTTTTCTGCACGGTCCAAATGCGGAAGGAGAGAGCTTACCCATAACAAAGCTCATTAACGCCTCCCTTAACGAGAATTAACATTTTACCAGCATCAGCAAAGTCACAGAAGAGTCGAGAGGGAGAGATCCCACTGCAGAGCAAAGGAGAAACCGAGGCACGAGAGGGCAAAGGCCTGCACATATGAAAATGCTTCCCAACACATGTCTCATGTGGACACTCAGCTGCTAGGAAGCAGTGCTATGTTTGTTCCTAAGTGACACCTTTCTGGCTGCAGCACAGGCCTGGGGCTTATCTTCTCCTTTTCAGCCCCATGCATCAACTGCTTGGGAGAACAGGATGCCAGCCTGATGGCCAAAGCAAGGAAAACCCCTGATCTTGCAAGAATCTTTGATTCAAAACACTCCTGGAGGCAATCACTGCTAAAATGGGGAGGCACAGAGGTTTCTTCCTTCAACTCCTCCAGACGGATGAGTGTTCTCACAAGCTTTAGACCAAATCAATCCCCAAAGTCAGTCAGAGCTCCTCAAGAAAGGATATTTCAGCCTGGGTGTGGGCATGAGGAAGGTCTGTGAAGCCCTCAGCAACAGCATGAGACTCTAGAGAGGAGATGGTGAAACAGATTGACCCAAGAATGTGCTCTGCCAGAAGGTTTGGAGAACCCCCGCCTTGTCTGCTTCCAAGAATTCCGCTCCTATTTTCCCCCAAACTTCTTAACCTGCTCCCTCACACTGCAGAGCTGGGGAGCTTTTCATTAACTATTTCCTCCTCTGGTTTCCATGGAAAACAGAAAGTCACATGCACCATCTCCCAAGAGATGACAAAAGTGCCTCTGGTCTAACAATCCCACTCGCCCTTAACAAATGAGGCCAGAAAGAAAAATTACTAAGATGCAAAACAGGGATTTCAAGTCCATCTGCTCAAGCGACACAAAACCTCAGCCTTTTAAAATAATAAAGTGCTAAAAAATGTCCTAGGTGTTTAGGTAGGTCCACACTGAGGTGTATTTTCACCATAATAAAAAGAAAAAGGGGAAAAAAAACAGGCTTTCAGACTGGATATTACCAGAACCCTTTTGGGAAGTGTAATATATTGTTTTGTAAAGCATTTTGTCTCACTTTTCCCCAGTGTGAGCCCTAGAATGACATTCTTCTCCATCTCCATTATTGCCAAGGTTTGGGGCAGGGGCCTTGCTGTGACACTCTTGGTGCTGATACTCATTCCCCCCGAGCTTCTGCTGGCTCTTGTACTGTGTATCACTCACAAAAATGACACCTGAAGTCCTCAAAGTCAAATCTCTGCCTAAAGATGGGGTGAGGTGCTTCAGAAGTGACAAAATATAGAGGGTAGGAGGAGTCATGCTCCAAGGAGGAGAATGAACATGACCAAGCTCTGAGCAGCTGCAGGTTAGATGAGGCCATTTTAAAATTCCCCCCCCCTACGCTGTGCACCAGGCAGAATGTCTGGGGTCTGTTCTGGGGACAGTCTGTGGAGTCTAGCTGGAGCTGAAGCAGAATTCTTAATGAAACCAACGCGCAGCGCTCTAATTTTAGCTGCACTATTAATGCTTTTAAAAGGCTGTGCATCTATAGCCGTGAAGTGTCTGAAATTTCATTCACAGTGTTTGCTCCCATCGAGGCCAAATCCGAAACCCACTGAAACCAGTGGCAAAAGTCCCTTTGATTTCAACAGCCCCTGTCCCTCCCCATCTCCGGTTGCCCGGTCGGTAGGTGACGGGTCCACGAGAGCAGCCGCAGTTGTTGTAATTCTATTTTACGCTTTAGCCCTTCTGGCAGCAGAAAAGAAAGGTTTAGTTTGCAGTAGTAGCTGGCTGGGGGAGACAGCCCAATAGACATCAGGTCAAACAGCTGAAATTCGAAGGAGAAATCTCTCTCCAATATCAGATGTTAGCCTAATACTCCTTGTGTTGCAAACCAGGCTTCTCTACCGTGCTCCAGCTCTACGTTGACATCAGATGTGCCATATATCATAGGAATAAAATACATATCATAATAATACAGCCAGGAACTGGGGCTTGTCTGGAAAATTGCTTTCTGCTTGTAATATGCTGATCTCTATGGGACGTGAATGAAGGAGGGCTGTGGATTGGAGGCACTATTGAGATCTGTAGGATGACAGTTACACATGAGGGATGTTCATATCAAACCCACACTGCAATTTATTGTGTACTCACAAAAAAAAAAAAAGGAAACAAGCCAAACAACCAAACCCAGCCTTGATTTATAAATATTTCACACGAGAAGAACATTCACTCTAAAACCAAGCACACAGACAAGCTTCGGGGTGCCAAAGGATGATCAAAAAGGATCATGAGGATGGATGCTGGTGACTCGAGAGCTGCAGCTCCTCCACAGTAAAGCCCATCACCATCAGACAGGAGCAAAGCTCACACTTTTTCATGGGATTGTTAATAACTGGTGGTCCCTCATTTAATCTCTATTCCAATCAAGCATGTGATGTGATGAGCAGGGGTTAAAATCTGGTACCGGTTGTTGTGTACAGAATCGGGAAAGGTGCGTCTCTTTCTGCATTAAAGAACAAATCCCAGGCTCTCTCCTTCCTCGTAAGGTCAAGAAACTCAGGCTGAGGCATTAATAAAACAAAAACCCACCTCCTGTCAATCACCGCGGGGCTTATCTGTTCGAGACACCTCTTTTCGCCAACAGCCTGCTTCTATTTTTATCCTGCAAATGCTTTCGCACCTCAGCTTCCATGTGTGTGCCCACTTCATGCGTTGTTCACACCTAGTTTACTCTTAACACCTCTCAAGGACCTTGCAGATAGGCGTGAAAGGATTCCTCCTTCGGACAGCCATGTGCTCTGATAGCAAGGGGGAAAACAAATGGGAACCAGAGTTGCTGTCAGCACTTAGGGTATAAGGAGGGACAGGAGAGAAAGGGTCAAGGGAGTATCTTCACTTCTTCACCTTCCCTGCCCAGCTTCGCCCTTCTCTTGGTAAACAGTTTGGAGTTAAAGCCCTGCAAGAAGAGCATCCTCTCAGCATGGCCTTATTTCACCCAAGCTGTCACTTCCCTGCGGTTTTCCACGCACAACAATCTTCCAGCAAGGGGTCCAGTGTGTCCACAGATACCTGACCAACTACCTGAAGAAGTTTAAGGCTCGCAGTCCCAAACCAGTAACTAAATCACTGAGCAAGCCTCCCTGCATTGCCAGATGTGCCAGATTGCCAGACTTCGGTAAAACGTGCTCAAAGTATGGCTAGTAAATCATGCGGAGTCTTGGGAATATTCCCAAAGCATCCATCTCCGTGACAATTAGGTAAGAAATAGGAATTCCCTTGATATCAGTTTAGAGTTTTCTCAGTAACTTCCTACTTAAGCTTTGGAATATGCACCCTTTAAAGGAAGAGGACCACACGTTTAACCAGCATGGAAATAAGTGTATGTGACAATTATAATTTGACTTCAAAGAATGATCCTAGTGTTTAAAACTTATCAGCTTCCCCCTTCCACCTCAGTTATTAATAGTACAGGTGCAAAAGGCATCGGACGCTTCACCTGGGATGAACCAGGCTAGTGGAGGGTTGGCCAACCTGCACCCTGCCTGTGGGGCTCTTGAAAGGTATCTGGACGCCTGCAGATCAGAACATTGTGTACAAATGCTTTGCTGAATCCAGCCTGGCTGCCATTTCCACTGCTAAGAATAAATGCTTCCTAAAAATAAACCTGCACATTCCTGGCTTTCTTCCTTTCTTTATTTTCAGTCTTTGTTTTCTTTCCCCCTTCCTTTCTGCCACCTCTCCAGCTATCTTCTCTGCGTTTTGTGAGGATCAGATAGTCAAAGAGACCTCTCCTGTTCAGCAGTACCAGGCCAGGGGCCTCCCAGCACGGGAGGGAAGTGAAGATAAGTTCTCTTACTAAAATGCCTGACACAAGAGTAAGCCATGTCTGAGACAGGCCTCTGTTGTGCAATCATTTTGCAAAGACTGTAAGGTCATCCTTGTAGATGATCCTCAGTAGACGATGTAAGAAGTAAACCAGAGAACTGATCTGGATCGGGATAAGGCTGCTCCTTCATCTCAGATTTACAACAGGATGAATTTAGAACTTATTTTCAAATGAAAATACAAGTAAAAGAAAACGTCCAGTCACTCAGAGACTGGAGATACTCAGATGTAGATGAAGGACAGCTACCATAACTGCATAAAGTTCAACATCATAAAGTGCTTTTCTTATTGGTGTTCTACATGTTCTTTATCGTGGAGGGTGGACCCCAGATTTTCATCTGTGACTGGCTGCTCAGTTTGGAAATCCAAATTCAAGAGAACCCAATTTTCCTAAGCCCTCAGACCAGTCTTTCCTAGCTCACCCGAGCATGAATCCCACTCATAATTATTGAGCCAATTTTGTATTCAGCTTCCGCTCTCCCTCACGCAGAGCAACAGCAGCTTAAGTGTTCTCATCTCATTTTTTTCTTTTTTCTTTTCCCACAATTCAACTCTTTTGCATTAGCAGTGCTGGGGCGGGGGGAACCCTCTGTGAAATGTATTATTTCAGTCACTGTTTCCAACCAGGCAACATTTTTCATGGTCTTTATTTGGATCAATTGCCTTAAAAGCTGATGTTGCATTATTTAATCTCTGACAGACACAGAATTAAGATGCAGGTTTATTCACTTACAGAAGATGTCAGACTAGAATTAGATGATCATTTTAGGGATTGAGACTAAACACTAACATAACTGCTTTATTTTTTTTTTCCCAGCAGAAAAATGTTAACATTCTTGCCATGTTTCTTCCCTGGGTTCTAGTGGCATGAGAATGGGATTTATTAGAACTGAGAGTGAGTTCATGGAACAATTGCACTGTTCTTTTTTTTCAGTGTAAATAACCTGTAAGTGACTATTTGGAACCAAACTGTACTCTACCAGATTTGGCACTAACGTAATCAAAAGGACCCCAGACGGCCGAACACTCGCACAGGAATTTTAAGGACTTGCACCCGAGGGCAAGTCCAATGGTCTGCTGCAGACTCTCGTCTTGTCTGGCTTCAGACAGCTCTATAAAGCTATGATTTACAACAACCAGGACATTTTCCTCTTCACCTTAAAGTTTTCCACATACAAAGCACGGTGCTTTTAAAACTTAGTTACTGAAAGGATGGAATTCAACACCAAGGAGATTTTTATTTCATGGGAGAGCCTGGGATACGCACTCCCTGGGTTAGGGAGCCCACTGCAAGTGTTAGGCTGTGTCCTCCAGTACCATTTAATCATCCTAATGAAGAAAAAACCCCAACTGTCCAGCTTATTGCCCTGTAATGTGCTTACTTTTCACTTTCTGGGATGAAACACCCAGCCACTGCAGTTGTCACTGCCCCACGCATGTCATTACCGTGCCAGAACGCTAAGGTGTCCCCAAAGCACAACACCCCTCAGAGAGTAGAACCTGTGATGGGGTGGGACAAGAGCTGTCCACAGGTCCCATCACTTCATTTTTAACTGGGCCTGAGCTACCTGGTTGCTGCTTATCCATTCTCCTTGCTAAGGCCCCCCGTGCTCTGGTGAGGAGCGGGTTAATAAGCAGCTTCCACACGTTTTTCTCCTACCCCCAATCAAAGCAACAGCCTGTTTTTCAGCATGGATCTTCTCTTCCCACTCCAGAGGTCACAGATTGCCAGCCTTCTTTTAATGAGCTGTGTCCTGCGAATTTCACAGTCACTTCAAGTTTAATAAGGGAACCCACAGGGGCAGGGTTTTCAATTTGCTCCTCTTTCCTGGAGAGTTTGCACCATACATCACACGTAGCAGTTCACAGCTGGCGAGAAAGGAATTAGCTTGTATTCCCTACACGGGGATTTTAGAATTCAATATTTATTAAGACTGGGGTCCTCTCATTTGAAAGGCCAAACAGTTTGTTTTACTGTGTGGGGGATATATTACATTAATATAGCGAGCAACTGCTTCCAAGAACTAATTTAGCAGCGGTGTTGAAAAGCCCTGCACTACAGAAATATTATGAGCAACTAAGAATCCTTAATGCTTTGTCTAACCGAGCCTTGCGCATACAAATTAAACAGAACTGGAAGCCCTGTTCCCACTGTCAGAGCTAAGGGCTACTTTACAACAGCAATGACACCTAAACGCCTCATTTCCATTTCAAATTCGCCCTATAAAAGCACAGCCTGTGTGTTTTCCTCCCCTCTGAAGAAGGCTTCTGAAAAATGAACAAATCTAAGCTTTACTTAAATGTACAAGAATGAAGGCAGCTACCAGCTGAAGATCATGGCAAAGCAGCTCTTTGAATATTCATTAATTCTTTCAGACAGCCGATATTCCCTTGTACACGCAGCAGCAAAATACTATTGCTTAGTAAATAATACCATTGTCCCAGAAGAAATACAACTTCTGAGCTAAAAAGAATGTGAAGTACTCCGTAATTTTGGAATCTAGAATATATTTCCGTAGAAAACTTCTTATTTGAGATGCTTTCCCTTGGCATTTGGAAACTTAATTGCTCTGTTGAACAGAATTAAAGTGATTTTAGTGAGATTTGGCACTAGCTTATGCTTCTCTGCTGTCCATTAGTGTCAGAAATGAGCTATATATCTGTTTTCAATCAATGTTTGTATAAACATGCGCATTAGAGAGACCATAAATTCAATGTAAGACACTTCCCAGTGAAACACACACCATGAGTCACCCAAAAGATGGAGAGAGTTTTCTGTCTTGAGACAAAGATTTGTTAACCAACCAGTAAAGCACAGCAGACCACACATGATCTAGGAGTGAAATACGGCTTCTGTTAATTGGTAGGAACCTCCCAAATACAGATGAGCTAATGGAAGTGTTTCTTCAGCTGTCTCTCACAAATATTCCTGGTTTGGTTTGGTTGTGAATTGTCCCTTTGCTTGTTTGGTTTTTGGTTTTGTTTTTTTCCTGCTTGAACCGTTTGAGTTAATGTGATTTTTCAGTTAAATGAGTAACAACAAGCGATTCCTCATCAAATATGTTAGGCTGGAAAACTTCAACACATGTCTCTCCATCATACCCAAAGGCTAACAATTATGTACTCCCAGTTTTTGCCCAAAGGGAAATAGTCCACACATGAAGTGGAGGTGTAGAAGGGTTCTCCAGTAGCCACTGGATACTTTCTGGTGCTACAAGATACTAAGGAACACGCTTAGACCCCGCAAACCAGCGATGACCAATTTCTTGTGCTCGCTCTATAATTCCCATCAGCTCCAGGAGACATTTTTAACCTTAAATCCAAATTTAATTTTCCATGTCCTGCTGGAAAATCTCAAAATGTCAACAGAGAAAATTGTCCCTTGTGTTTCTGGAATGATGCTTTCTATTGCCTACAGAGCAGGAGAAGAACAGAGAGTGGAAAACAAAGAAACCCAGCTTCACCTACACCGTAGTTAATAAAAATTAAATGCCAAACGGGACAAGGAAAACTGATGTGGTATCACACAAAGGACAGGGTCCGTGAGAGACTCTGAGTAATGAAAAGGTCACAGGAGCCTATAAATAAAGCCTGAAGCAGCCTCAATCTAGGGAGGCAGAGAGCTCATTGGAAGAGTACAACCACCCAGGCAAGTTAATGAATGTGGGTTATGGAAATGGAACAATTATTATTCCAGGTGCAGAACCTGTCCCTATTCTGCACACTACACAGCCCACACCAACCACCCATACAAGGCACCGACTGATCACGCTCCTTGCCCAGATGAAGTGCAAACCCCACTTCTGCCAGGCTGCCCCGTGGAAACTGTGGGTTTTCTTGAAGGTTTGGCCTCTGGGCCAACCTTCTCAACTGGAAAGCATGTGGACCTGCAGGCTTTGAAGGTCAGAAATGCCCCACCTTAGAGTTTGCCTGATTGCATGGCCCGATGTTCCCTCTCCCTGTCTGAGTCTCATTCTAATTTGAGCCCTCCTATCTGGCTACAGTTTGTCCTGGACCAGCCACAGCAGTGGCCACGCTGACCAGAGTGAAATCACAGGGAAGACGATTTACCCTTCTTTCAGTGATGCCCTGTGACAGTCTCCACTGTTTGCTGCACGAGCCCAGAATAACAAATAACCTCCTGCTTCAATTAAATTGAAGTCATAAAGCCCCAGCTGAAAAAAAACAAGCAGCTTAAAATTGAGGAGCTGCTGGTGGGGCCTCCTGAAGCGGAGCCTGATCGTATAGGACAAAGCAAGATGTGGAAAGGCAGCGACTGGCACAGAGAGGGTGCAGGGGGTCAGTGGGAGTCAGGGATAAACTGCAGGTCCTCTGAGTCACACAGCCCATCGCCTCAGCCATCAATTATGCTGCCATCTTCAATATTGTATGTAATGAAGCCCAGCACTTTGTTCTGGGCTAGCTGTCCATTAATAACAGAAAATAACAGGCAGGGGAAGCACAGGGCAGCTATGATTCAATAAGACCTGACACTGTGGAATTAAGTGGGGAAAAAAAATAAAATAATCAGGAAGGTACTTGGAGAGTTGTTGCAGGATCTGGAGTCCCGGTCCTGCTCCCTCTCCTTTTCTAATTGCTGTCTCTTTATTCGGCTCGGCAGCAGAGGGAGTTTCACTGGGGGAAGGACAAACCCCTCATGGCCTTCCTTCAAGGGTCCAGCAGGCACTGACTCGCTCTGCCTGCACCTGGCATCTGTCTCTCCTCTTTCTATTCTGGGAGGAAGAGAAACAGCTGAGCTCTGCTGCCCTACGCGAGGGAGGCAGATGGGGCGTGAATTCAGCAGTGATTGTACTGCTCAGTTGTTTGGCAGAAAAATGATGGACACGCGATAGAACAACCCGGAACAAATGTGTTGGGGGGGCAGAGTGAATCCTGAATCGCTTTTACCGTTGTTCATTTTCCTCTTACTGTGTTTTTTCTCCTCATTCAGTGATAAATCTGCATCAGCACGGAGGGTTATAGTTGTCACCCTGATTCCCATCAGGTATTTTGTGTGACAGGCTCTACTATTTCTATGGCCTCCTATTTCTATGGTCTCCTCGAGTGTGTTCCTTTCACTTTTGGACAAGACTTTTGACTGCTTCATTAGCTGCACCCAGGATATATGCACTCCTGGATATTTGGGTGACAAAGGTAGAAAAAGGGAAGTATTTGCTTCCTCTATGGGATAGAATTGCAGATATTTTTTTTTTATTAACCTTTGACTTCACTTGCATCTAGTCTGCTGAGCTCTGAATTCATGCAGGATTTGAGGAACATCATAAAATGAAAAAAAAACAAAACAAAACTTCTTTTTTTGGTTCTTTGAATGTGAACCCTGAATGTAAATGTGAATGTATTTCTTTGGGTTTTTATTGACATGCACCCCAAAAAGCTTCATCGTCTAGGACAGTGAGTTCAGTGGTTTCTCAGCCTAAGCCATAGCTGCTGTTTGTGCATAGGATAAAAACCACAATTTCATTCCATCTGATGAAAAGTCCTTTAAAGTAAAATACATTGAAAGAGCAACGGGTCAAAAAGATGATGCATCTGTACTCAGAAAATGCAGGTTAGTGCTGCTGAATTTGTTCATTGGAACTACAAAAAGGATGAAATCCTTAAAATTCCCCTGCAATGGTCTTATGCTGAATGAAGAGCTTTATGAATATTTCAATTACAGGATGAGGCTTGGAAGAACAGAGTTGTTTCCATTTTGAATCACCCTTCCTTAAATAACTTGCCCTATTTGGTATTAAATTAGCCTCTGCTAAATCCAACAGCTACTCCATATGTACTGATGGGATGATGGGACCTCATGAGCTCAACCACCTCACTGTCCCTCCTGCTACTGCTTTGAATAGGCCAACCATGGCTTCATTCAGGACACAATGAGCTCCTGCCATCCTCCTTGGCAAACAAATCCCTCTTTAGGTGGCTTAGCTGAGGTGTTTCCCCTCCTCCCTGCCCACTGTTATTTACAGTGTTTGAGTGCTAATTTAAAGGCTCAGCATTTTGCTCTGCAGTGCTACACCTGCCCCCTCCCTGCATCAGACATGCCCAAAGCCCCCCTTGCTCTCTCAGAGTTGAAGAAGTACCTAGAGAATAGCAAATAATACCGTGCTGCCTTCATCATCTCATTCCTACACCCAGGTAAGAAAAGGTCATTGATTTTCTTCTCTGTCCTACTTAGGAAGGACTATGATTCAAATCCTTTGTGAATAAAGGCAGAGCTTTACAACCTTTTCACGGCTTCATGTCCTGCTTCTGATCTCAATAAATCAACCAAAATACAGCATTAATTCTGGGAAGTTGCTCCTGATTTTCATAGAACTATAGAATGGTTTGGGTTGGAAGCACCTCAAAGATCCCTCTGCCATGGGCAGGGACACCTCCTACTGGAGCAGGTCTCTCAAAGCCCCGTCCAGCCTGGTTTTGAACACATCTGGGGATGGAGCATCCACAGCTTCCCTGGGCAACCTGTGCCAGCATCTCACCACCCTCAGACTGAAGAACTTCTCCTTCATTTCTAATCTAAACTCTCATTTTCCAGTATGAAGCTGTTACCCCTCATCCTATCACTACAAGCCCTTGTAAAAAGTCCCTCTCCAGCATTTCATGCTTCTTGGGAAACCTGGTTTTATGTTTGTGCTTCCTGGTTCTAGTTTAGGATGCCTGGAGAGTCCTGCAAGGCCAATAACAAACCTCCTCCAGCAAACCTGCAGAGTTAAGCTTTGCTTTTAGCCCCAGTAATTCCACCAGTTGTTCAACCTAACCAGCTCTGTGTGCATTTCGTTATACACCATACGGCCTGAAAACACAACCCCTCCCCCCTCCATTCCCTGAAAACACAGCAGCTCCCTACTTCAGGAATTGAGTTCTGCTCTGCTAAATGTTGGCAAAGCGGAGGGACCCACTGGGCTCCCCGGGAACTTCTCCCCACTTCTCCGAGAGAGAACAATTGCTCGAAATGAAATCAGAATTTGGCCTTCGATTTCTCCATATACCAAAATGCCAACAGCTACATTCTCCCAGGCATCCCTGGGAGTGACTTTCTGATGAGTGTCAGAATCAGACTTCCAGCAGTTATCGCTCTATCGCCAGCCTTGAAATGGAAAAGGCTGCCCCTTTTATGCAGGGACTGAGCGCTTCCTGATTTCCCTGTAACTTAATTAAGTCTCCTCTCCCTCATCCGCCAAACTGCTGCGTAACCCATTCTGGCAACGTGCCTCTCATATATTGCAGCAGATAGGGCTGGCAACGGACGGAGCTTATCACGGGGTATTAATTACTTGAGCATAAATAACATTCCCTCTTATCTCAGCTTCACGATCCGCTATTTCTGATGGAAATATATTCGTAAGAGCGAGGGAGACAAAACAATGAGGGGGGAAATTTAAGCCTAAAAATGAGTGACGGGTTTGGCGATGAGTGAAAGTTAAACCAGGCAAATTAAAAGGAAAAATAAAGGTACATTTTTAACAGTCAACATTGATCAACCCTGGGGACCAGCTACCAAAGGAAGAGATGGATTTTTCATGTCTAGGTACCTTCAGATCAGTCTAAGACACATACTTTAGGCAAAACCAAGTAGGATTAATAACTGTGTGGAAACTCATACAGGAGAAAAAACGTGCAAAAGGCACGAGGTCAGCACAAGTGACATCACTCAAGAGCAGAACAGTTAAAAAGACAGACCCGGGAAAGCAACTGATGGAATAAAACCACTTGGCTTGCAGACTTCCCTCCTACTCCAACCCCAGTCCCTCCATCAACAGCAGAGAGACTCTAAGCAACTCCCCCTCCTTGCCTCCATTCACAGCTCATTAACTCTGCTGCATTGAAAAGGTGTTTCCCAACTATCCTGCCACTAGGAGAAAAAGAAAGAACAAGAAATGTAGCTTTTGTTTGCTCAAAACCCCCTCTCATCAACAATGGCAGGACAGGAAGGTACACCTGGAATTAAACTACTCTCCTGCCTCTGCCCTGCTGAGGGCTGCACAATGGGGGGTTTAGCTGCATGGTGGTGGGAAAATCATTTTGGTTTGGAGAAAAGACGTGGGTTTGCCTGCCTGCAATGAGAATGTGTACGTCTGTGTGTGCACGAAGGCACCCGGACTCGGGGTGAGTAACACAGTCCTCCAAGTGTACGCTCGTGCGGATTGATACCCTTGTGGATTCTGCTGATCAGTGATACATTTATAAGGCAGCTGGAATTATTCAGTGTTTTGAATATGTATTTTTAGCTTGTTTACTGGGTACATTATATAAATATGAATGGCTATTTGTGCATGAATAGTGTGTTTACAGGCTATAAATGCTGCTTGTGGAGTACTAGTTAACATTTTTGAAAGTACAGAGGCTGATGAGTGTATCGTATATATGAGATATTTCTGTGGGTGGACACATCTACATGAGCTATTTCAACTCACATAAGAGATGCAGACTTGTTCATTACAGCAAAAAGGGGGTCTATTGTGCTCTTATTCCCATGGTTTGTTGTCCTGCACACGTTTGGGAAATGGATGCAACTTTCAGAGGTGACAGTTATGGAAGAGGCTCTCCCCCTTACTCTTGCTAAGGTCAATACTCTCACTAAATTAAATCTCTCTTTGGGATACCTTTCAGGAAAAGAAGAGCACAGGACAGTCCTAGGGCAACAACACCTAGGGTATTTCTTTCTCAGACTTGAGAATAAGGAAAGAACAATTTTCTGTGATGAAATCTCAAGGGCCATGAGCAGATGAAGCAACTTTTTGTCTTCTGGAAGACAACTTCTTTCTGAAAGTAAAAAGCATAAAGGAGAAGAAAGGTGCAGCTGCAATCTAGTGACATTTCCAAGCTCTATCCCTGGCATCACTTAAGGGACCCAGTCAGTCCTCTCTCACGTTGAATGGAGATGGACAAGTCAGCTCATTGGGTAGAGCTTATATAACATGTCTCAGAGGGGCTGAAATTGCCTCTGACATGCACAGACCAGTGAGAGTGTTACTTTCCATTACTACCCCCTACATCAGGAACTCACTTCAGCTACAGAAGAAAAAAATCTGAAAAGTAATTTTGACACATAATTATTTCACCGGGATAGGGTGAGAAGCAAGGGTCAAAAGAACAAACTAACTAAAGGAACAAACATTATCTATAGGAGCATCAGCATCTAAACCTTTGGAAACTAAAATTAATTTTAAATATGTACTTTGGAGAAAAGCAGAGAATTTTGCAGACTGTTACTTACCCAGTCTACCTACTCTAGGGACTGTTTGAAATTCCAGAGCTTTTCAAACTCCAGGATACTTACGTTGTTCTAAATCCCCAACTGAAACTGGGATGTCCAGGCCAGAATAAAACCTTCACCGGGGCAAGATCTAAACTTTCTCTGACCATGGACAGCCATGAAAAGGGTACACAAAGGTAACAAACAGTTCAGTTTGAGAAGAGGGTCAAAACCACTGGATAAACACACTCAAGGTTTGCAGGGAAAATTGTCCTGATAGTATCAGACATTTTGGAGGAAATAAATCACAATTATTGGAGGAAAACACTAAAATCTATTCATAAAAATCATGAAGGCAAAATATTTCACCACACACATGAGAGGTTTGGGGTTTTTTCCTCTTCTTTTAATTTAGCAGTAACAATGTCTACAATACATTGACTCACAAATTAAGTGAAGGTATGAAACCACATTCTTCATACTGAGATGGGACATTCGGGACTTTTACTTTTTAAATACCCTCTCAAAGGGGGAAGAGTTCTGCACATCCAAAGAACACCTTTTGAAACAACCAGTGGTGGGGATTTCAGTTTTAACAGTGATGATATTTAGTGAGGCTTGTCCATACAGATCAAAACCCTTTGCAAATGAGTGCAAAGCTCAGAACCTCACTGTACAGAGAAAAAGGGAGGGAAACTGAGGCACAGTGCTGTGCAGTGGCTCACCAGGATCGAGCAGCAGGCAGCAGAGATCTGAACATAATCTCAGCTCTCTGGCTCCCAGTCAGTTCCCAGCTCACCAGGCCAATCTCCCAGTACATGGGTATCTACTGTCCAGCAGTTCGTGTGTTATACGGGCACGTCTTCTTTCACCTCTCCTGCGGTCCCATTGGCTCCGTTCAGTCCCGCTGGCTCCCGCCCTTCTTCCTCCTCTTCTTCCTCTTCTTCCTCTTTTGTTGGCTCTGTTTCTCTGCCTGTGCTCAGGAGGGTGACACTGGAGAGGTGGCTGAGGAGCTGCCCTTCCCGGCGAGACTCGGCCAGCTCCTTGGCACAGCACACTGGAGTGTTGGTCTCGTAAGTGCTGTGGAAGCTGTTGTAGTCGACTTCATAAAAATCCTTCTCCAGGGTGAGGACGGGAGTGAAGCGATGTCCCCACAGCACCTCGGTGTCCATGTAGGAGCTGCGAGCCTGGCAAGTCATCCCTGGGTAGAAACAGAGGGATGTTAAATGCAAAGCTTCCTTACATGCTCACCCAACCACTTCGTTCATGTAAAAGCACTTTCATGTTATCTCCATACCTGATTGCTCTGGGACACAGAAAAGGTCTTCGCTTAATAAGCCTCACAAAAGCCTCTATCATGAACAAGCTGAGCACTCAAAGGGAAAGGGATGGTTTCCTCGCCGCATCTTCAGACTCTTTCCTGAACCTTGTGCTTATGGGTTTGATGTCTGGCACCACTAAGCAGCTTCCCTCTGTCCTCCCATTTTTCTGTGCAGGTGTCGCTTGCCTGTGACACTAAGCACTTGTGGTGAGCCGTGCTCAAGCACCACTCGGCCTTGCCAACACACCTCAGGTCCTGACCCACTCAGTCCCTGAGCAGAAGGGACCACCGCCCTGAGCTCCCACTGTGTCTAACTCCATCCCTCATCACCTACAGCAGCACCAGCAATTCCCTCCTGCACGTGGCTTGACACCAAGAGGTACAGCCCAGAAGATGGAGAGGGCTCCAACTCCTAGTGATTTATATGGCCAGCTGGCTTTGAAAGACCTCTGCAGGGTTCCATCCAGCTATTTCGGGTTGGCAGAGCCAAAACCTACAACAAGAGAGTCAAGCTCATAAGCAGATTGAATTCCATGTATTAATGGGACTGAACGACCATGAAACTGGTATTTGTTAAGCTGTTTCTCAGCCCTGGGGATCAGAGTTTATTTATCTGGAAAAGAGTTCAAGGAGCAGCTTTGCAGAGCAGGGATAAGCCTTCAGCATGGGGGAACTGCAAATAGATTCTCTTGGAATCACCTGCTGATGTCAAGGCTGACTCCTCTGCCAAATAATTCTCTTCTGTTTGCCCTAATTAAGTTACGGTTTTGGAATGAATTCTGGGGAACTTTGGGAAATCTGACCTCACAGAGTCTTCCCGCTATTTTCTTCTGGAGGGTGAGGGATAGTCCTGACAGGAATATATTCAAAACATTCCTATGATCCAGTTCCTGGCCAGTACTTCCAAGTCTAACTCCCGCAACACGAAGTACACAAACAGAAATCTATAACAATGCACGTGGGGAAAAATATCAGTGTCAGATGCTTCAGGGAGGAGCATGTCATGTGAGCTCAGCTGACTGAAATCTCAGTGTAATCAAAACTCCTTTCCTTAAAAAAAACCCACATTAATATTTTGTTGTCATAATTGCTACAGTCCATTAAAAGACACCCACGGAAGCAAGTTGTCTGGAAAGCTTTCCATGTCTCATTGCTTTCCTCGGCTTAAAGCTGATCAGGATATTAGTTGCCTTTGGTTCCTGAAAGGGGAAAAGAGGGATGGTGACAAAGGCAACACTGAGAAATAGCCAGTTCTGTGTCACAGGCTGAAAAGCCAATTTTTCCCCCCAAGAAGAGCTGCAGGAGTATTTGCTTCTGGGCAGGAACAACAAGTGCAGAGTTAGTCATAGTGTTCTAGTGTGTCTGCTTCCTGGCCCGGAAGGAGCTGGGAAGTGCAGAGGCTGCTATGAAAAATACAGTACTGGAAGAAGAAAATAACTGAAAGTGTTTCAGCCTTAAGGAGAAGCTCTGTGGAGGTACAAGGTCTTTTCAGAAAGCTATCAGCTTCTACCTGATGAGTTAAAATCAGCATGGAGACCACTCCTGACTGCATGGTGACACTGATGGGCACCACCAGCACCTGCCCTGGGCTCCTCAGGCCTTGGTGAAGGCTGGTTCATTTCACTCCCTTTTACCAGCCAGTAAAGAGCAGCTCAAGGCACAGGCAGCTCACGGCGTCCTGCTCATTTTGGAGTCCTGCTCTGTTTTTTCCTGAGGAGAGCCGTGTAGCTGACACTTATCACACTGTTGACCTCCCTGGGCTTTTCTGACGGGCTGTTCTGAGTGTCAGTGGTGCAGGGCTAACCCCATTTTACAATCTCCCTCTTGCTAGGAGGACAGAAGGCGAGACAACCAGCAGCATGTCTGGGTATTGTAAGGAGATGGTTAAAATAAGAAATCACCAAAGCCTTCAAGTGCCTCCTCCAAGGCCAGCAAAGAGAGATTGCAAGAAAGGAGACGACTCAGACTCACAGGATTAGATTCTGTGAATGAATTGGCTGATTCTTCTCATGTCCTTCTACGGGCTTCATAAAAGCATCACGTTTAAGTCCCCAAGGCCAAGATGAGGTGTCCCTGCTAAAGGTGGGGGCTTGAGCACCCTAAGGGAACTCTCGCCTTACAACAGGGACCTGAAATAGCTCCTTCCCTGAGCACCTGACAGTGAACCTGAACTCCAGAGACACCACCATGGTTATCTCCTGCTGCAAGTATTCAATTAAGGAAGGAACAATAGGCAGCTTTCAGCAACCAAATCCTGCACGCTGCCAGCTTCTTGCAGTAGCTGCTTTCTGTAACCCCAGGAGTACACGGAGCCAGCACAATAAGACAACTTGTAATTGCTCCATAATCCCATTCAAATATTCCTTTTTAGCACATGTGCAGTGGTGTTTTAATTGCGTGGGGACATCCTGCTTGGCAACTCCTACATTACCCAGTAAACAACAGCATTGTCTCAGCTTCAGATTCCATTAAGAGCCTGCTTCACAGGCTGCCCTGTGCTCTCCAGCCTGGTTAATTAATGCATCTCTAATGTCCCCAGCTAATTATTGCCTCTGCAACTGCAAAAAGATGATGGAAGAGGTGTGGAAACAATAAACCTTAATTTTATTAAGAGCATATGGGTGCAGCTGTTCTCCCCCGTACAACGTGCACTGTACCCTCAGTGCTCTGAAGATCCAAGTTTCAGCAGGGCAGAGATTTCAAACTCCTGGAAATTCTTGCCAGAATAATTATAGCCTTTATGGCCCTGAGAAAGGCTGCTAATCCTTTTCTTAAAAACACATATTTTGGGTTTAAATGGTGCAGATATTTGGCATAGTTATAGAGAAGTGCTATTTGGTGACTTGGGCATTTCATTTAAGTAAGCTTCATGCCAAAAGAATACCCTTGTTCTCCTGTTGTCTGAGTGGATGTGCTTCACAAGTTTGTTTTTCTAGAAGGAAAGTCACAGAGATTTTTATTTTTTAAGTGTATCTTATTTCCTGGATAGCAAGATCATTAGAAGTTGAATTTTCCCCTAAACAGTCTGCTTTAAAAATGGAGAAGTATGTTTAATAGAAATGTGTACAATCTGTCAGTTCTGAAAAATGTGAAAGGATATGTGAAATCTTCAGCTTTTGAGTTTTAATTACAGCTTTCTCATCTCTTAATTCAGCAGCTCAGCTTTCAGCTGCAAACAAAACTCAATTTTAATTGAAACCAGAAAAAAAAAGTTTGTACAAAGTTATAACCAGATGCACTAAGTTTTCAATAAAGCTGAAACCAGTTCCAGGCTCTTTAGAAAGCTGGAGACCAGAAGACATCTCCTGGTTTCAAGTTCTGCAATAAACATTTCATGGTGTTTTAATGATAATTTCATTACAGCAGAATCCTAAGAAGTGGATTATTTGTTGTCTGTTGGCTGGAGTCACGGCAGCACAGGTCAGGAAGAGGCTTTGTGCACGTTCCCATTTAAGGCAGCCATCGATACTGTCCAAAAGGGCTCGTTTCTGGTTTCCAGCAGATGGAAAGACACAAAATATATTGCTCTGTGTATTAAACCAAGTGTTTCATTACACTGGAGAACAGTGACTGAGGAAAGACCCGTGTGTAAAATAGGTGTCGGGGAACTCTACCAATAAGGCTCTTTTCTGTCACCAGAATCAGTTGGGATCAAGCAGCTCACATTTTATCAAAGACAACAGAATGTTAATGCGTGCTGACAAAAAGCAGTTACTTGATGGCTCGCTCAGTAAGGAGCCTGTTTGTTCTGCAGCGTGCTCAATGGGAGCTGTGGGTTGAGGAACACTGCACTGCTCGCCACGCCACCGGTTATGCAACTGGAGCAGAGGCTTCTGGCTCTGCCACGCTGCTGGGAAAAGTGGAGATCACACCCGGTCCCCAGGTCTGGTACACCCTCAGGTTTATATCAGGCCCTGTTAGCACAGGCCAAATCTACATTTGCAGATCTTTGGTTATCCAGAAATGAACCAGCAGCCTCTCTCCAGCTGCTGGAGGATGCACATTTACCTGGAATAGACCATCACAGCCAGTACCTTTACTGGCAGTTTAATGGGAGAGGGAGAGGGGACCACAAATGGGGATCGACCGACCCAGGAAATTGCCACAGGCTTCAAACTGATCACATCAACCGTGGAGCTGAATCGTTCAGTGCTGCTACACGGCCTGAACTTTCTCAGTGGGCAGAGATATCCCAACCCCTGGGGCTGTCAAGACAACATTTTTCATCAGCCTAAAATTAACTCTCCTCATTTAAATGCCAGAGAGCTCAGTGATTATCTGCTGGTGAAATGTCATGTGGATGCTGACTGTGTGTTTGCCATCCTTGCTGGGCTCTCTGCAGCTCAGACACAAATATCGCTGGAAGGGATTTCACTTCTCTGCCCTTGTTTTCATACACTGTTGGATGCAGGGTGACTTTTCCCCCTGTCCTGGATGCTTTAAAGCTGCATAATACACACTCTGCTCCACCTACACTACAAGAGGACAGAAAAATAATGGATGGACTCAGAGGTACAGCCATAAACTGATGTAAGTTAAGATGGCAAGGAATAGTTATAAAAATGTTAAGTTCTATCACTCTAATTAAGCAATACATGTCCTTAGATTAGCATCAGCATTTGGATAGTTACAAAATCTATTGGTCCCAAAGAACACTGGAGCCTCCAAAAAGTCAATATTCCTCCAACTTGAAAAGGAATATTAGGAGGTAGAAGCATGATCCTCCAATTATTTGTGCTTGTCTCCTTTAGAGGAGGACATGTCTAGGCTCGATTCACTTTGATTTTTATGTAATAGGATTTTAATTTATCCGAATGCTCTCCAGGCATGATAAGCTCCTAGGCACTGTAAATGAGGGGGGAAAAAAAAAAAAGGTAAGCACCTTATTTAAAGATCTTGGAATCGATTGCCATGGCTCTACCAAGCAGAACCTGAGCACCAGGATCACGCCACGTAACTTTAAGGCCTCTCACGAAGGGATTTAGAGTGACTGCAGAGCACCTAAGATGACTGGCCTGCCAACATCCATCTCTGGAGGACAATTCAGCTCATGAAAAGAGTGACTGGGGATCTCTCTGTCTTCCCTATAATTATTTAAGCAGTTTTTGTAATGGTTCTGCAAGGGCCTTCTTACAGAGCAGGAAACTTATTTATATTCAAAGTGCAAAACATAACAACAAGACAACCCAAACCAGCCGATAAATGCAGGAAAACTCCATTCAGTAATTTCACCCTTCCTTTGTTCTGCCATCAAAATCATGATTGATTCTGGGATCTCTTATGCTGTCACTGCTTCTTTTGATCCTATATTTACAGCCAGGAAATTTTACTGTGTCCTCTGAAAGGTGGGTAACTGACGTGCAAAAAAGCTGCTGTTTGCCCAGATGCTCAGAGGGACAGGACGAGGTAAATTGCTTCTGGTCATTAAACCACTTTTTAACACACAGACTCCAAGCCAGAGAGACATATTCCAGAAATATATAAATCCTTTCCTAAGAGTTTATTAAAAGTGCATTTAGTGACTGGACTCATCAGGCACCTGGACTCTCTCTTGGGGCTTATTGAATGGTGGTGGGGAAAAGAGGGAATGAAAACCAGTGAGGGATAAAGTGCCACGCACTGCTATAGCCATGCTGGACACTGTAGACATGGAATGAGGTTTGCAGGACAGCTACTGATAAATCAGTGTTTGGTTAATTGGAGGAGAGGAGAGACAAGGGAGAGAAGCTCTTTGAAGTCTTGTAGGACACACAGATGCCATCATCCCATGGGGTGATGGCTTACAGAAAATAAAAATGAAAAAATGTGGACTCTCCAAAATTCTCTAATTAAATCAGCCAGATTCCTCCTCAGAACCCAAATTCCTCCTCAGAACCCAGGTGACTCTGAATGCTCATGGAAGTAGGGTCTGAATCTCCACTGCTCCTCCAGCAGGTTCCAGCAGCCCTGCTTAACACACTATGTCCAGTTCAGGATGGGGAGAGCAAGGGCAGGAGTCTGACCAGGCACAGCCTAGACCTGTTCTGTCAGCAAGATGGCTCTGATTTCTTTTTTGTTGCCGCTGTGGGAAGCATAAAGGCAGTGAAAGCAAAACAATATTCAGTTGGCAAACCACCTACACTTCCTTCCCTTTCATTGCAGGTCAGAGTTGGGCCAGCTGATCTGACAAGTGGCCCTTTCAGCTAAGACAAAAGAGAATTAATTCCTTCAAGTAATCTCTGTGACCGATTCATTAAGCAGACACCGTGAGTGATGCTGCTGCGTTCAGGATGCCCACGAAGCAGCACTGGAAGCCAGAACACTTGTCATCTCTATTGATTTTGCCTTGACAGTGGTCATTTCACTCAGCAGCGATCACAACCGATCTGCCCGGAAACTGAAGTCTCCCTTTGGCATTTTTTAACCTCTCGTGGAGCCACAGTGCTGCAGCCACACTGAAATATTGACTGGCAAGGCTCCTGCCAGGGCTGACTGCTGCAGGCAGCTTGGTGGGTTAGCTGTGGAACAGCTGCAGGTCCCTGCAGAGCTCTTACTAGAATAATATCATGTTTGTTTTCTTTTGGTTTTTTTTTTAGCAAAATAAAAACATTGCATTTTAAGCTGTCTGGTGTGTTTCTGGTGTGTTGCTGTTCTTCAGTGTGTTGTTATTTATCCTCTTTAAAAGAAAAAAAAGTCAATTGGAAAACATGGTTTTGAACCACAATGTTTCACTTTGCAACAAAAGCAACTTGAAGTGTTTAGGACATTCCAGTCAACTTGAAAACAAACACATTGTTTGAAACCACAAAGATGATTTTGTAAAACAAAAAGACCCACAAAAACACCACCACCAAAACTCTTCCTAATTTATTCCACACTTTTCATTTGAGACTATTTACCATCTTTGCCTTTCACTGGATCAGAGTTAATTTTAAATGTCAGTAGGAAGAGTTACTTGTTTGAGAGGAGATAAGTTATGTTTGTAATATGAGTGTGGCTGGTTAAAGCTGTTGGAAATGGAGATAAAATCCCCGTGCTAAATTTTCAGTGATAAGTTTCGTACTTTTAGTCAAGACATTAAGCTTAAATTTAGCTGAGCTGCTTTCAAAACACCTGAAAAAATACTGGCTTTTCCTCACCAGTGCAGGATGCATTCATGGAATGATTTGCTGGTGTCGTGCACCACGAACAGAGCTATTTATGCTTACCAGTTGTACCTCTGAACACTGGGATGGTGGTTCCTAATTTTTCATAGTGGTCCCTAAGGGAACAAATGGTCTGTTGTGTTTTTATACTGCCCTGAACCCAACCAGGTTGTAACAGAGTCATGATTTAATAGAACTCACTCTGCAAGTAAATGATACCAGTCCCAAAAGCAGATGGGGCTTGAGCAACACAATAGGAAGGAAAGAACCTAAAGAATTTGCTTAGAGAAAATTGTAAGGTTTGGAGGTAGGGATTAATAATCCCCAAATTGCTTGATCAACATTACAAAGTGTGAGGACAAAGCTGGAAAGCACAAAGGCTGTGCTGCTGTGAGCTGCTCCCATTGTGGCAAAATATCCCAGTTACCGTATGCCACTGAGAACACCATCTCAGCTCTGCATTAGATAATGGCACCATCCGAGCTCCACTCTGCTCTAAGTTCAATTCAAAGTGGCTCCTCCAGCTCCAATTTTGGAATTTCACAGCCTGCCTTCTGAGACCAGAATAATTCATTTCCACAGATGTATGCTCCTTAATGTCATTACACGCCGGCCTGTACAATCCCGCTGGGAGAGGAGCCCATTTGTAAAGCAATATTATTCTGATGCCATGCTTTTAATTTGGAGGTTGTTATTGATAATGACTTCCTCTCAGACAGATCTAGCAGCCGCTGAGCTTTCATCGGAGGGAGGGAGTGCGGGAGCTGCTCTGAGAGAATTCGATAGTGTCACTGTGTGATGAGGTAAGAGGCTTTGGATGAACAAGGAGCTGCATTCCCTGCTCAGATTAGGAGGTTCTAGGATCTAGTAAATGTTTCGGCTACAAAATAAGCTGCCTTTACAAATCATTGCTTTTGATCGTCTTTTCCTCCCACTCCTCCTTTCGCCACATCTGTACAACACTCTGCTGGGAAAGAGTATTTGCCTGGTAACACCAAAGGAGCCCCACTTCTGCAGGGGAGCTCTGCAGCCCCAGTCTGCACGCAACCTCCCACCGCTCTGTCTGGAGGAGTCAGCTCTTGCTCCTCACCTGATGACTGAAGGGAGATACCGACAAACCGAATTAGCTCTCTAGAGAGCTGCCTTTAAGAGCGAAAGTCTGGGATGAAGGAATCTGAGAGACTATTTCCCCTTCCAACAGGCTGTTAAGAGACTAACGAGGATGAATCTGAAAAAGGGGGCAATATTAATAGCAAGCAAAGGGCAGAATCTGTGACTCAGGGTGCAGATACCACTGAGTTTGAAAGCTGAAAACCTCTGCTGGTGTTTCAGAGGAAGCCATGCCTCATCAAAAGGGGAAAAAACCACCAGACACCACCAACAGAAAACACTTGAGTTCACCATCCCATCTCACAACTAAAATCATTAAGCACTGAAGAGCAAAACTACTTAGAAAAGCTTTCTGGCATCTCTGACTCCGCGTCTTCAGACAGCAATTCTGTCCCCCGTGCTGCTTGTAGCCCCACTGCCCCTAACGGCCCTGGCTGGACCAAGGCATGCTGCTGACCCAGAAAGTCTGTCTGAAGGGAACGTCACCATCTCAGGGGGATTCAAGGTTGCCTCTCAAGCAGCTTAAACAAGCATGCTAGAAGAAGACAGAGTCTGCCAGATCTTCCTCAAAGCCTCCCATAAATGAATGTGCTGTATGTGGTAGAATGACTACGTGGTGCTGTGCCTTTGAGGTGAGACTCCAGAGCAGAAGTCTCCTCCTCCTCCCCAGCCAGAGCCCAAGGAGATATGTTGCATCCCACCTTTGGAAAAGGAGCCTGGAGACCCTCGTGGCCACACTGTCCCTTCCCTTTTCTACGCTATGGAGAGCTGAGGCACACAGCTTCTCTGGATTCGTTCTAAACGTACGTAGGATCCTTCCATCATTTGCCACAAATACCAGTAGGAGGAAAACAGGAATCAGCTGAGGACATCTCCTCATGCCCCCATTAAACTGCATTGTCTTCCGCTGATAAACAGCTGCTGGGTCACAAGAGTCACAAAAGCAGTTTCTGTATTTTTCCTCTTTGAGGCCCTTTGGAAAATATCTGTCCTGCATCACGCGCAAGTCGTTCAGCTTCGGCACATGCTGGTTTGTGGGATATAGAAATACTTGGGCACTTCCTTCACTGCCTCCATTAAAAAGCAACACTACAGCAATACCTAAAATAGCACAGTTACAGCCAGTTGTTAATACGGAGGAGAAAAGGGAAAAGATTTGCACCATGGATTTTGATGGCAGGAAACAGGACCACAAGAGACCTCGTGAACTCCTTTGGTCTGGTTTGTTTTTTTTTTCCCCATGGATCAGTTTGAAATTATTATGGGCAGCTCCTTTACTAACCCCTGCATGTGAATCCCAGACTTAGAAGAGTGTGAAGTGCTACAGCATGAGCTAAAATACACACCTTTTAATTGCTAGTTGTCTCAGACCACACTATTCCACCTCAGTCTGTCACTAGGGAAGTAGAAATCCCAAGATGTCCTCAGTCCAGGTGACACTGACAGTAAAATCTTAATGCCAAACCATTTTTCCACTTCCCCCCTCAAAACTGCAGCTGATTTTTGACAAGTTCTTACCTGTTGCTTCCACCATTCCTTCCAGGATGACCACAATTTCAAACTCCTCCTTCTCCAGCTGGGTGCGGGACATCTCCCAGAAGGGACTTTTTTCATTGATCTCATGCGAGATGATAAGAGGTGACACCAGGAACAATCTGTCATCTCCGGTGTCAAATCCCACGTTGATGTCCGTTTGGTTCAAGGGGATAAACTCTCCTTCTTTGGTCTGTTTGGACTTGATCAGTTTGGCTCTAATGGAAGCCTCGACAATGTGGGAATTGCGGAGGTCTCCAACCCGGAACATGAGACAGAGCTTCTCATCCCTCATGGAAATCACTGCGTTGTTAGAAAACATGAGGGTTTCAGCCCTCTTCTTTGGTTGGCTGATCTTGACAAACATGCATCCCACCATGAACGCGTTGACAATGGAGCCCAGAATAGCCTGGATCAGGAGCAGGATGATGCCCTCTGGGCACTTCTCTGTTATGACCCTATAGCCATACCCAATGGTTGTCTCTGTCTCGATAGAAAACAGAAATGCAGAAACAAATCCACTGAGATTTTCAACACAGGGGATCCAGTTCTCATCTTCGAGGTGGTCCAGGTCTCCCCGGATATAGGCAATGAGCCACCATATGAACCCAAAAAACAACCAAGTGATGGTGTAGACCATAGTGAAGACAAGAAGGTTGAAACGCCACTTGAGGTCCACCAGCGTAGTGAAGAGGTCACTAAGGTACCGATAGGTTTCTTGGACATTTCCATGGTGCACGTTGCACTTGCCACTCTTCTCCATGTATCGCTGACGTGGCTTCTTACCTTCTGCTGATATGAGGCGGGTTCGGTCAGTGGCAATGGGGACATCATCCCGAGCCTGTTTGGGGATCTTCTTCGGTTCTCGGGAGGTAACTCCAATGTCCATGTCCTGGTTCATGAAGATCCTAGAATCTCCGGCCATGGCTGGGCTGCAGGAGAACGGAGAAATAAAAGTTTAAGACAGAGGAAAAGAGGTGAGACAAAAGCTATTGTGGCAGATCAGGACAACAAACAGTGCAAGTATGAATGCTGCGTTGACAAACGCGGTCCCCTGCCAATGGGCACGGGCTGATTTTCACTGGGCCCGTGGCTTTCCTCCTGGTATTGTTTTGGGAAACACTTGGAAAGGCTTCAGGGCTTCTCTCGCAACAGCCACTTGTTAAATATAATGCTGCATTGAACTTGATGTTAAATACTGATTCATAATACACAGTTCCTTCCAGCCTGAGCCAGTTGCTTAATGCATTACCAGAACCTCAGGAAATATGGTGCTGGGCACTGTCTGGGAGCCATGAAATAGGTAAAACTTGTTATAGTTGTGGGTTTATTTTTTTCTGGGAGGTCCTCGAATTGTTTTACACCCAAAATTAGTTTGAGCTCACAACTAGGAGTGAAGTAAAGATACATAGACACGTATTTTCAGATACACCAGCGTCTGTTTGCAAGAGGGACTGGAGTTCTTTGACGCCTCAAGCTTTGGTTTTCCCAAGAGAAATCTTAGAAATGAATAGAAAACACTGAGCACCACTCTCTACCTCAATCTCCCAGAAGTCTAATTTATGCATGAAGGTTTCCCTGACAGTCAGCAGAGAAAGGCCCCTCCAGGGATCATCCCAATTTGAGGAGTGCTGAATCACCTTCTGGAAGTACCCATCCCCTCCTCAAATTCTGCTGGGAGCCTGGGCTTCCAACGTGAAACTGGATTGTAATTTCCATCTTGAATTACATCTCAGAAGGTGTGAGGAATCCAGGCCTGATGTTAATCAGTTGTATCAGAAGCCACTCCTTGGCTTCATCTGACATCAGACAAAACCACTGCTTTCAGATACATGACATACGGCTATTAAAAGCCCACTTGTCTACATGCAAAACTATGCTTAACGAGATGCAAATAAATAATACAAAATGATGGCTGCGATGAATTTTTCAGGTTAAATGCAACATCCTGTTTACTGAGATGATGAGACACTCCTTTAAAAGAACCAAACATGTGAAAAATGAGACTCTGAATGCAGGGCACAAAGAAAATCTCTGTGAAAGCCTAACTATGAAGCCTTGGGGATATCAAAGGTAGAGGAGCAATATTCTCCGTGCCGTTCATTCTCTGCATTGCCCTCTGCAAATCCTATTAAAACCAAACTAAATCTATTACTGCTCCCTCTATCTTTAATCTTCTTACACGTCTGTGAATGAGAAAAGGTGTAGAGATACAATTAAGAGTATCTGGGGAAAGACAATTTTAAGACTGAGCAAAGTAGCTTCATCTTTTTGGTATTAAAAAGCACAAAGGGTGGGTGGGAAGGAAGCAGAGGCTGGGTGAATAAATGAAGCAACACGTTTCCACTTCCATTCTGCTGTAGCCAAGACTGGTTAACAGCAAAAAATTTCTCTTAGCCCTTGTATAAGTCACCATCAATCATTACTCCAATGAAGCAGCCAGAGCCTGTTGCTGGAACCATACCCGCTGGCTCTGTTCACCAGGGAGCCCAGCCATCTGTCCACAGCACGGTCCCAAAGCTGCTTCGTGCTGGCAGATTTGCCCGGTTTGAAGGGTTTGGGCCAGGGCTGAGCCAGTGCAGCCACAGGAAGGGGAAAATAACAGGGACTAATGAGGCTGGACTGGTAAATTGAGAGGAATCAGATTTGCTGTCCCCGGTGCACATGATGCTTGAGGTGGGATAGATAATCCCAGCACCGTGCTGTAGAGAGCACCTCCATCTGACCCCCCGGACATGGGCAGGGACACCTCCCACTAGAGCAGGTTGCTCAGAGCCCCATCCAACCTGGTCTTGACCACATCCAGGGATGGAGCAGCCACAGCTTCCCTGGGCAACCTGTGCCAGGGTCTCACCACTCAAAGTGAGCTCTCCAAGTGAAGAGCTTCTTCCTCATTTCTAACCTAAATTTCCCTTCCGCCCGTTAGAAGCCATCACCCCTCTGGACCCGTTCCAACAAGTCCATGTCCTGTTGTAATCCTCGGCTCTACTTCTGTCATTTCTAAGGTAGGCCTCCTGAGATCTGGCTCAGGGTGGGTTAGAGACACCTTCAGCCAGCGGGCTGGCTCTCTGCTGCCTTGCGGTGTCTACCTCCGTGTGTGCAAAGCCCCTGCTAGATTCTGTCAAATGACACAGGCACACAGCGGCTCTCGCTTCACAGCATGTGAAAACATATGTCAAGTGCACGTCAGAACAGCCACTGTTAGAGTCACAAGTTAGATTCAAAGCTGAATTTCTCTTACACTGACACTACGTGAGAGAGAGCAATTTCAAGATGATTTATAGTGCAAGGTTTCATATTTTAGAGCCATACTGAAGAGACTAAAAGGATCTTGCAGCATATTAAAAAGAACAGAATAGAATAAAACCAATCAAAAAGCCTAAATCCCCAGAAATACCATTCTGGTAAAGCAGGCTGGAGGGACTGCCTGTTAATGAAAGGACAGGGGAACCTACTTCAGCTAAAACACTCGAGGGACTGGCAGCATCTCTTTTCTAATGCTACTGATCTTTAGCGATAGGTCAAGGGAAATCTTCCCAGAAACCTTCAGGAACACCTTACGAGCGATCCATTAAAGCAGAAAAATTCCTGCTGTATATGAACTTTACTGTCAGAGTCAGCAGCATTAAAATTCCTCCTAATCTTAAACCCTCCCGTCGTAACCCAAGCGCAACCCCAGGACGTGGCTGTTGAAAATAATTAAGCAGATGAATCTTTGCCTTGGATTTTTTCAAAGGCATCGCATTGGTTGGCGGTTTGAGTGTAGGTTTGGATGTCTGAAGACGAGCCCAGCTTGCTGTTCCAAATTATCTCAGTATTTTTTCCTCGAATTCTGAGCAGATCGCTGCTTTTCCCTCCACCTGAATTCCCCTACTGTAAAATCCATGATATGGATATGAACAGTCTGCGAGATCCTAGGCACAGGAATCTTCTGGGGAATTTGCTCTCCTTCCCTCATTATTTTAACCACTCTGGGAAACTTTAGGACAAATGACAAGATACTACATAAGAAGCACTGTACCTATGGCAGGATTTGGTTACTCCTTCATCATCGTATAATTTACTGCCACTCCATCTTTTCCAGATAATGGCAATTACGTGCAAGCATCTCACAGAGCTTTAGGCTCCAGTTTGTAAATCACTGCTCCCTTCAGCAAGGAGATCTGTGAGAAGAAATTGCCTCTTATAGGCACATGCGTCGTCCTGTTTCATTGGCATTTACCATCTTTGGTTAAACGAGGTCGGGATAATAAAAATGTCACTTCTGTACAGAGCTGCTTTCCTTTTGGACAGGCTACTGCAGCGGGAGACATGAGTCAGTGTATTATCAACCTTGCAAAGAGGCTTTTTATCCGACTTGCTGTTGCTCAGCTTTTGCCCAAAGGGCAGACCCGGGGCAGGCAATGACATTTAGGGCTCTTAGATTAGCTGATGAAGAGTCAAGCTGGGGTTAGCCGAGTATCTTCAGGAGTTATTGTTTTGTAGAGCTGTCTACAAGCCCTGCCTGACAGAGCTGATGTTCCTCCCGATAACTCCAAGTCTTCAAGAGAGAAATTGGCTGAAGACAAGGTAAAACAAGGAAAATCTGCCAGAAACCTTTTTTCCCTGCCAAACATGGTGAATTATTCACTTCAAATCATCGCTGATCTCACTTAAGCACAAGCAAGTTTTGGTGGGGATAGGATTTGCTTCTGGAGACATCTAAACCGTCAGGCAGCAGGGGTTTGAAGACAGGAATTTGTTATCAGGTTTGTTTGTGTAAAACAATATTTCCTGTTGTTTATGTTAAACCTAATGCCCACGTTTTATTGCTTTATGAGAATAAAAGAGCAACTGTTCTTTATATCAAAGGCCCCAAACCAGGATTCTACTGAATGAATGTCATCTCTTCTCCCAAGACTCCTGTACTACTCAGTGAGCAGGAAATACTAAACAGATCGTTGCTGGTTCTTTTGCTGCCTGTTGGCCCACACCACACAGGACCAGAGCTTTGGTTGCCCTCCCCAGGTTCTTCTGAGGCACATATTCTGCTTTGGGCTATGCTGCTGCAAGGGAGTAAAATTCACTGATAGACACTAGCAACGTGGGAATGTTGGTAGAGTAACAGAGCAAATTAAAGCAGTAGTAACCCAAGAGAATAAAAGCATTGATCGCTTAACACAGAGTGCTTGTAAAAAGAGGGAGGATGAGGAAATATTAGGCAAAGATGGTCTTTGATGATCTGAAGATCAATGGCTATTAGATAGGTGCTGACTGACAGGTGGGGCTTTGATTTCCCCAAGGAAGGCATCTCTCCCACTGTCCTTTAATCTACTGCCCACGTATGACCAAGACAGAAGCATCAACAACGTCAGCGTGAGGAAAAGAAAGGCAGGTATGTTTGGTGCAAATCTCATCATCTTTTCATTTTTTGACTTAATAAATAGAGATTGTGGCAGCTGCCTCCTGGAAAAGAGCTTGGAGATCCACAGGTGCAAAAGAATTATGCTGCTCAAAACCAGGGCAAAACACGATTAACTAGGCAGCTACTCACTAATGAAGCAGGATGACTTTGTGCTTGTTACGGAGCCAGGATGATGACGGCGCCTGTCTGCTTAGAGTTCATTAGGTTCAGAAATACCAGAACAGAAGGTGTTCAGCCTTTCAGAAGAAAATACCTTCTAAGAAAATCTCTCTGGGTAGGGAGCTAATATGACACAAAGACAGAGCTTATGGATATTTGCACTTTTATCTGCTAATTACCTCCCAATATATCCTCCACCCCAGCGATGCTGGATAATCACAGCTCGTTCAGTGTCAGTTGTGAGGGAGCTGTGTGCCCCCCTGCTCCATTCCTAGACCATCCAGATGTTTCACAGTGTTCCACGCAGGCATCACGTACTTTAAAATCTTGTTTATTTATTTGATAAGATTTGTGGAGCAAGGAAGTGCTTGAAAAAAGAGGAAAACTAGGAAATGCCTTACAAGACATCGTACTGACCCCAGTGTACAGCCTACAACAATTTGTTATGGAACAGGATGGGAGAACGTGGAGTTTCCACAATGTGAGGGGTATCTGTACCTGATACACCACAGTTCCAACGCACAGGGTGGATGGGAGGATAAAATCCATGTACCTTTCAGTGAATTACCTCATACTTCATTCAGTTAAAGAAGTTTGGCATGAAAAGAGCGTGGGCAAAGGATGCAGTCACAATATTTTGCTCTTAGGTGTTTTTCTGAATTTCAAACAGTCAGTTGCTATTTTCTTTATCAACAGATAAAGCCTATACAATAAAAATAAATAAACCAATTTCATCCTTTCACCTCCAAGGAAGCAACTCTGCCTGAGGCGCTCTGCAGCCTCCCTGACTCTGTCCTTTTACACCAGACTCTATTTTTAGGGGGACCTTACGGTGTCATTGCAAATTTGACCGTTATCTTTCAACTGACACAACAGAACAAAGAAGAGACACTTCTGTCCTGATAGGACACTCCTGTTTCTCCTGCTTCTGTTTACACACAGCACACACTGAATGTGGGGAAAAACAGATCCTCAATTCTAAATCCTGCCCCAAGAGCATGATCCTAATGTTCTTGTGCTCCATTGTGTAGATATTTCACCGTATAGCAACTGAGAGTCGCGATGGAGTAATAATACAAACACTGCCAGGCACAGAAAATACTGGTTGCTTGGATGGGTCAGAGAACTAGTGAGGGAAACCAGTTTTGTTTCCTTCCAAGCTACTCTACTATAAATCCAAGGCAGTCATCTACTTAAAAAGGGTGCAGGAGGAAGGACCTGCTGATGACAGAACACCCCCAAAGTCAGGTGGATAAGCTTTTTTGGACAGGGACAGTTTCTGCCCCTTCTCAATGGGTTCCTGGAGCTCTCAGGACAGAACCAAATGAGTGACATGCTGTATAAAAGTTGGAGTGTCACTCCCAACCAGTGTGTGCTAACACAAAGGGGAGACTCCAGGCACCTTTTTGACCAGTGCAGCAGGACAATGGTAAAAAAATTAGTCATGCTTTTACCTCCCAGAGCCATAAACTCCCCCGTGGGATTCCCAATGCATTAAGTTGCCTGTCTCCTTCAGGGGCTGAACCTCATTGTCTGGAGACTATGCTGCAAGGATTCTTTACATCTTAAAATGACTCGTATCTTAATTGTAAAATCATTTATTTTTTGACTCTAGATGTGGATTATGGAATCACTCTGTGCATTTCAGGGCTGCCTACTGGTCAGTCTCACCCTGACCATTGTATTCCAGTGATCTCCACTAATGAGCAGTTCGTTTTTAAGGTCTTTTCCTGCACAACACCTTTACTGGATCTGACACTGCTTTTTCCCCACAAGAACTGTATCTAATTCCCGGCTTCCCAAGAGTTCCCTAGCAGCTGACCAGTTAGACAACAACCCATCTTCAGCTCGCACCTTGGCAGGTCTGGGCATAGAAACCTGGTGTTCAGCTGACCTAATACTTCACCTACTCGTCTTCCTGCCTTCTGGGCTCCTGATCCTTTGCAACGGGAGAAGAAGTGAACTGGAAAACCAAATAAAATCAGGTAACTTACTTGCTAAGAGCAGCTCTGCATCAGTCTTGTGCCTTGGTGCTTCGGGGATGCCGGACGGTGACAGGACTGAGAGGTAGGTAAAGTAGCTGCTGGAAAAGTGTCTGGTCCATGCCATCACCAGGGAGATGGGGTCGGCTTCTGGTCCCTGGGCTGTCTCCTTCCTTCTTCCCTCTGCCTGCTATTAGAACACATCGATGTGGCACTCAGGATCTGAACGCACACGCCCTGTCCCTGGGTATCCCTGCTTGCCCCTGCTCTGCCAGGGCTGCTCCCAACCCTCACCCTCCGCTGCCGCAGCTCTACTTTTCCCTGTCCAGCGCCCGCATTCCTGGAGGGATAAGGCTTTTGGAGGGGGAGGAGAGGACGGCG
>VWZY01010093.1:157503-176294 GCA_013399075.1 Chloroceryle aenea
AGGAGAAGTGTAACGAGAGAGCAGCTCTGGGAATACACGTTTCTTGGCAGAAGTTCTGTGGACCTAGCCCTAGAACTGGTAAGCAGTGATATTCTGGGGTGACTGGGTGGTTCTTGAAGGGGTGGTTGTTGTGGTGGAAGCACTTTCCGGACGTGGAGATCAGTGCATCCTGCACCTGAAAGCCACCCTGGTGTTCAACCTTTACCAGCAGCTCACCTTAATACTCAATAACTCGCGGGCATCCTTAGGTCTCTGGGCTGGAGTGGGAGGAGAGGAGTTCGACACGGGGATGTAGATGTACCTTCAAGCCGAGCTGCTACAGAAGGGCCAGTTCTCTATTCCCCCAGCAGCACAATCCACCTAAAGACACGCTAGTACTATGTACCCTGAGGCTCTACTCCTTGACCACAAAACAGGACTGTAGTTCAGCCTGTGTACAAGAGAAAAGGAGCTTTCTAGTCCAGAGTCAGTTTTTTGTTAGCCCACCCGGAATATCTTCAGGAGCCTTTTCTACAGAACAGGTAACTTGGAGCACGTTGAGGCTACGAGTGGCTGATGAGTTTGCAGACTTCATACTGAGTGCTCGCAGAGGTAAGATGCTTTTATTCATTTCTGGATATCACAAGTCAGGTTTCTCTTCAGTATTCAGTATGATAAATGCAAAATAAGTATTCAAGTTGGCTCACACTTCTATAAGCTCTCTCAACTACCTTCTGTGCTGTAGGGAGAAATGTTCACAGAGTAACCATGGAGAATCTGGAATTCAGAGGCTGTGTCTTATCTTGTCACCCCAGGTTGCTCACACAACGTGGTGGTGTGCAAGTGAGGTGAGATGCCATGAAGAACAGTTCCCCCAGTCCTCATGTACACTCTAGTGTCTCCCAAATTATCTGCCTGGGCTTTTCCAACACTTTGAGGGGTCATGTGAGGTGAGAGTAAATCCTTCACAGGGTTTAGACCACTTTACTAGGACTCTGGAAATCTCAAATGACGTCCTGAGGTCTGCTACATAATTGAATTCTGCAGGAACTAGAGCAACCAATACAAGATTTTACAAAGCTTGTTAATATCCGGGCTAAAAGCCTCACTTTTGGAAGTAATTTAGTCCCACGTTCGAATGAGGCACTTAACAGAAGCAGCAAATTAACTCAAAATAGGGGTCTTGGTGCCTAGAGCTGCTTGTGTAGTTGAAGATGTAGATAAGTTTGAGAGGAGTAATCAGATGGAAGCAATTCACCTTGAAATGACAGCTTCTGACAACTGAGAGGAGCTCTGAGACACCCTGAGCTGCTAGAGCAGGCACTTCAATAAGTTCCCTCAGGTCGGTGGAATGAATCCACACCACAGAAAAATTCCAACAAGACTTAAGGGAAAGATGTAAGATGCCTGTGTAGGTTAAACTATTTTCCACTGGCTAAGGCAGCAGGCCATTTGTAAAGGCTATCTAAGAATTCCACATTCTCACTTTTCTGTCTGGTTCTGTCCGGAACATAAGGGCCTCCTGCAGGAAATGCATTCGATGCTGAACAATAAGAGGCAGAAAGAGCCACCAGGCACTTGGTGATAGTGTAATTTAAATACAAAGACTTGCACAGGGTGGGAACGTGTAATTAATCTAAACTAAAGACTTCCTTTTGCAAAAGTATTTGCAAATCAGCTTGATATTTGTCTCAAAAAGCCCCAGAATATTCCCTTCTCTTTCACTCCTAATATTAAGATATTAGGCAGAAGCTTTTCTTCTTTGCAGATAAGAAACAAGTTTCTTCCAAGAGAGCAGCTGGGCCTCTCTCCTTTTTATTCACCTCTAATCTGAGCTCCGTTGAAATTCTGACCACATCCAGCTGATGTGGTGTTGCCAGTCCCACAGCAAGATGTTCAAGAGGTCCCAAAGCTTTTTGCAATCATTGCATTTATCCACACAACACCCCAGGTTTGCTTCCATCTTAGGAGCAGGTGAGGAACCAGACACAGAGGGGAGAACATTTGTCCCATAGTACACAAAAAAAAGGAAAGATAAAATGTGGAAAGCCAGGAGCTGAGCTCAGATATTTGGACTTCTGGAGAATGCATCCTAGGTCCTGCAGCTAGAAGTCTTCGTATTAGGGCAGGATGATTTGTTCGTGGCTTGAGACACAATATGCTGACTAAATTTACTCTTTGCTGCAAAATATCAGGGAATAGAATGTGCCAAATACTGATCTCTGACCTGGGTAATAAGTTGATTTAATTGGATTTGATTTTTCAAATGTAACTTCCCAAGTCAGCCGTAAACTCTGGAATTAGCATATCACATCCCAACACGGGAGAGATTTTTAAGCAGCATAAGGAGATGAAGTTCGTGCCCAATGAATTTCAAATTACACCGAGGATGAACTCAGCCATATGCATGTCAAACTAAAATTGTGCAGGCTCTTGAGTGCATCGAGCAGCCAAGTTATTAATGGCTTACATTTGCTATTAAGAATGCAAAGTGCCTACGCTGCACCCGGTTTGTTCATACGTCTCTTCACATCAGTGACCCATGTGATGGGTCAATAATTCACTCAATGCATACTGAAAGCCAAGAATGTCTTGCAAGTCAATTACACCAGTATAAATAATAAGGGACACAAAAGTAATTGAAGGATTGGAAGAGAAAAAGCTCTGCCAGTGAAATGCCAGGATTGTGTTGCTGTCTCTAGTTATGCAGCTGGTGTTCCCCAATACCTTCAAAGGGCACTGTGCACCCTGAAAGCAGAAAGTAGCCTTAAAATGGGGCAATTCTGAGGTTTAGTATTTGAGGAAATAATCAGGGACTTGTGTAATTGAAAGCTGTTGGCTCCCTGCAGGAGATATGAGGAAAAGTAGGACATTAAGCAAATAGTTGCCTACTGAGGTTTGATCCTCAAGATTTGCTCCTGAAATTTGTTTAACTTTTGTGGTGTTTGGTTGGAATAAATCAGAGGAACTTTTTAGCCAATCTGCTAGGCACAGTAGAAAGACAAAATTTGCTTCATCAGACCTCATGTGGAAGAGCACCAGATGCCTGCAGGCGATGCTCAGCATCCCTCCAAGAGCCACTGGACCATCGAGGCAGCCGCCAGGAAGAGCTGAGGGAAGGAAGCTATTGAGATAAGACTGCAATGGGACAAGATGTATTTAGACAGCTTGGTTGAAAACCATAAAAATCAGGCTTCAGGAACCAGAGGTAGGACAAAATCTGTCAATCAAATTTTGCAGCGCTGCCAGCACGAGTGATCAGAGCTCTCTAGGATGCAATCTTCCAAACTACTGGTGTCTGAAACTCTTCACTGTTGCACCTCAACTGATTAAACAGGCAGCATTAGCCAGCAAGTGCCAAACCTCCTTGCAGCTGCTATATGACAGACTTGCAGGCCTAGTGAGCAGCAGAAAAAGGAGCATGGAAGATCAAGGGGTAGCTTCAATATACGCTCACGATGTCAGGTGGATAGGTACATATAGGAGCCCTTATAGGAGAGGAACTTCTGAATGACAGACAGGACACAACCTCACATGTGGTCATGACAGAACTGGGCTGTTAATATTTCTGCCTAAGGAACTATGATCCTTAGTGCAGAACTTCAAGAAAGAAGGACAACTTGATTGCTAAATAAAGCAAAATCAGAGCAGCAGAACCAGCAAAAGAGAAAAGTAGCAAAAGAACTAGTAGAAAAGAGCTCTGTAAAGTACAGATGTGGGATTCATTTACTAGTTATTAATGAAGGGGGACAAGAAGTGCTAAGTAACAAGCAGTGCAGCCCAAATGCTGCAATGTGTCATGTCTTTAATCACTGGCAGCAGACAGAAAAGCAGTTTACACACAGCTCAGTGATACGAACTGTCCAAGGAGAGCACTACACCTGTTCACACACTTTCATCTCCAGAGAAAACCTTACTCGCTTTGGCTTTTACCTTAGGCAATAAAGTATGAAAGAACTGCCTTCTAGATGGGAAAACCAGCAATGATTTGTATTTATAGCTCACTGCTGCTCCGGAAAGGTCTTTGTAAGTGACAGAGGTGTGCAGGGATTGTTTCAGCAACTACTGAAGCAACACACTATGCTAACAGAGTACCCCAAAACCTGCTTTGTAATAAAACGACACTCCAGATCATGAAAAACCATTAAAATAGCCTCACCATCATGTGTAAAGTAGTAGAATTATCCTTATCTCCTTTGCAGACAGGGCACATGAGATAGAGAGCAATGGTAACAGTCTGATGTTGTCAGAATCAGGACTGCAGCTCAACAACTGCCTGTTCCCAGACCTGTCAATCTTGCTTTCTCCTTTTCATGTGCTTAACCACGTCAGGTGGAGCTGCAGGCTACTGCTGCCAAACGCAGCTGCCATCTACCACATCCCCTGGCACATCTCCAAGTCTTCTCTCTCACAATCCTTCCATCTGAGAAACGCTCAGGGCTGGGGTTCCAAAGGGAACCTGGCAAAGCAGGGATTTGACTCTGGCTTCTCGAGCCCAAGGGGACAGTTCTATCAACACTGCTATGGTCGGCTTAACCAACCAGCACAGCATAGTGGGGGGTTTCCAGTTTAGAAACCAGTCACCCTGATAACCACAGAATACTGAAGTTACAGCCTAGCTAACGGTAAAGACAGGGCTCTTAACACTGCATGAGAATATTCCCAAGCCACTGACCAGGATAACCACCCAGAACACTGTTCCCCTTGGGGCTACAAGCAGGTCTCAGAGCAAGGATGGCACAGCGTGCTGTACAAGCATCTTTTTGGAGCACTGTACGGTCTATATCAGAAAAACACAGGGATAGAATCCAAAGGAACTCTTCCTACTGCAGTGTCATCCAGGTTGGGTGTTCATTTGCCCGTCTCTCACCTTCACACAGAGGGAGTATTACAGATCTGATAAATAGTACATCAGATCCTGTCTCTAAGGCTGTTGGAGCTTGCAGAGTATGACCACACAGCAAAGCTGTTGTGGCTTTTTCTAAGTATTCTTTTTCCGTGTCTCTGCTCTGAGGCTGGAATTGGAATTCCCTGTGAGAAGATTTTTGTCACAGCAACATTCTCCTTCTTGCTTCTGCTCCTTCAGCACTACACTGAGCAGAGAGCACAACTTCATGACTTTCTGGTGCACTGAGTAAGCAAGAACCTTTTTCCACCCCCACAGAAACAGCTGCAACAGTGCTAAATGTCTTCTGTCAGCAGTCCTCCCTGCACCCAGAGCTGGGTCCTTTTCGGGGTGACACGAAGCCTCTGGCAGATTAAATGCATGGACATTTTGGGAGGAGAGTATGGGAGGGGAACTTTTGTGCACCAAGACAATGCTGAGAGCTGAGGTACCTTGAGATCCGACGCCCAAGCAGGGTCAGAACTGAGTGTTCACTGGTGGTTTTCCCTTGGCTGGTTCCCCAGTCAGCTGCCTCTTGGCCTTTGGGGCTTCTGCAGAAAGTCCATTCGCTGCTCCACGCTGGTGACTGGGACTTGACATTGCCAACCTGGGGAAAGAAATTGTGAGTTAATGATTCAACCCCTTAAATACTTCAGCAAAGAACAACAAAATCAGAGAAGGTGCAGAACTGGCTCACATGACTCTGTTCGTTTTCCCTGTGACTTTAATGGGCCTTTTCTTTTTAGACAGCTTCAAGAAAAAGAAAAATGTGTTCTTTTCAAGACTTCTCAGTAAATCAAAATTAATTCTCTTAAAGTAGGACAAGGAACCAGTGTAACGCTGTCAGTGAATTAAATCCCTATTTTTTTTCCACATCACACACAAATCTGGGGTTGCATTAAGAGTGCGGGCAGCAGGTTGAGGGAGGTTCTCCTGCCCCTCTGCTCTGCCCCATTGAAGCCACCTCTGGATTGTTGGGTCCAGTGCTGGGCTCCCCAGTTCAAGNAGAGCCACTTCCTATCAAGAATTTTGTTTTTTCAGTGAAAACCTAATTGCCTGAAAATTTGAATAGTTCTGTCAGGAAATCCTGCTGTAAAGGCAGCTTAGCTCCCAGTTCTCTTCTCCAGCAGCAAAGTACCCAGCATGACTGTGCATCTCCTGAGGCTGAAGCTGAGCATCTCCTGCATGGGAAGCCTCTGTCACAGCACTGGGTGCTGGGGAGACACAGCCTAGCTGTGGAATCAGTCTGGCACTGCAGAAATATCAACCAACAAAGTTTTCCTTAGTGCTGTGAGGTGATTGTTGCTGGAGAGCACTGGTTTGTCTCCACTGCTGCAGCCCACATTCGGTCATTTACTCATTTGCCTGTGTTCTCATTAATGAATTATTTTGTCGAGGGGAAGCTGCAGCCTGTGTTCCCAAACCATGGGTACATGACACAGTGTGAGCAACAGTGCTGGAGGCACAGTAGCTGAGCACAGCGGGAAGCCAGCGCTAGAGAACACAAAGCACAGCGAGAAGATCCAGTCTCGAGGCAGAGGAGCAGAACCCCCCTGCTCTAGCAGGCTTCCTGACTTAACTTGGTCCATTAAGTAACAAACAGCTCTTGTGGAGTCCATACATCCCATATATCAGACCATGCTTTCCTCCATCAAAAATCGGGACATGAGGGAAGCAAGGGAAGGGCTGGTACCTGTCCCTGTTGTATCACTGTTGGGGTGGCTGGGATAACCCTGGTTAACAGGTAGAAGGATGAAACTCCTTCCCCCCATCTTAAGAGGAGAGTTAGTTCTTTAGGTGCTCAGATAAACCTCTGTGCTCACAGTAATCGGAGAAGAAAGAGACATTCTAAATATATTTAATATCCACAGGGAATATGATGAACTTTTTGGACACACGTCTAGGGCCGGCCAATGGCTTTAGGTGAGCTGATATTCTTGCTACACGTAAAAGTAATTGATCAGGGGATTAGCTCTCTTGATTCTGATACAATTTTTATGCAAACAACAGGACGGGGTGCTGCAGCTCTCATCCCATCACAACCAGCACACCCCTGCTCTACTGTGGGCAGCTAGTGAAGAGCAAAGGAGCTGTACTCTCCAAAGGTCTCGGGAGTAAAGCAGCCAGCAGATAATAAACTGTGAGACTCGGTGTTATAGTTTGCTTTTCTAATAAAAAAAAGGATTTTATAAGGTGTTAGGAATTGGATATTTCAAATACTTTGTTCAAAGAAAGTTCAGCAAAAGGAAAAAAAAAAGGCAAAAAACACAGAAAGGACTGAAAGATCTGAGTTTTGAAAGGACCTGAACAGCACTGAGAAAGAAAAATAATCCTTTCACTCTGTATCCCACCTTCTTCTACCTAAGCTCCTTAGAGCTTCATCCTCCTCCCTAACAGAGATGCATTTCTAATAAAAGCTGCGGGTTCAGTGGGCTGCTTTTGATTTCTGCTGTCTCCCTCCTGATGTCTGGGTGCTGCCAGCTTTGCTCACACTGCTGTTTCTGCGAGGGAGGGAACACGAATGAAGGCCACAGATATCAGGACTTCAGGGAAATAGCAGGTGATGGAACTTTGCTCTTGTTGGGCCCCATCAAATGTTAAACACCTTCTCCTTCCTTCACTCTCTGAGCTCCTCAAGTGCTGCACGTGGCTGAGATTAAAACCATTTCCCTGGATTAACGTGCTCTGTGCACGGCCTTGCACAAAGGATTTACCCAAAGAGCAATGAAACCACCTGGTCCTGATCCCCCCACACTCAGCATTTTGTCAGCACAAACCAACTGAAGAACTTGAAAGGATGAGGGGTAATGGTTTTAAACCAGAAAGGAGTGGATTTAGATGAGAAATAAGGAGGGAGTTCTTTACCACAAAAGTGGTGGAGTCCAGGGGGTGGTCAAGGCCCCATCCCTGGAGACATTCAAAGTGAGACTTGATGGGGCTCTGAGCACCCTGCTCTAGTTGAGGCTGTCCCTGCTCTCAGCAGGGGGTTGGACCAGATGAGCTCTAGAGGTCCCTTCCAGCCCAGACAGTTCTTTGTCCATGTTTTTCTTTGCTGTCAGCATCACAGAGCACTGGAACAGACTCCCCAGAGAGATTGTGGTGTTTTCTTCTCTGGAGACCTTCAAGACCTGTCTGGATGCATCTGAGCGAACTCCTCTAGTTCTGTCCTGCTCTGGCAGGTGGGTTGGACTCGATCTTCACAGGTCCCTTCCAACCCCTAAGACTCTATGATCCTGTGTGAAAGCAAGTAAGAGCAAAGAGAGGCAACCCAATGACATTGCTGAGGAACTCCAGCTGGTGTGTAGCCATCAGGAACTGCAGTGGTGGTTGTTACCACCTTGCAGGAGTGCAGAGAACAGGTAGAAACACATCTATTAACACATCTTCCTGGTATTTATCAAATATTCGGGGTGGAGGTGCTGATAGATTAGTCAGGAGAGATCAGGAATTCAAAAATGGAAATCGAAACATTTCTGCTCACTCCAGTCATCGCTGCAACACGAGCCAGAAAGAGGGAAGGGGGAACTCCTTGTTTTCACAGCTAACCTTGACATGTCATCTTTATTCATCGAGCAGCTTGCTCGGTGAGTGCCCCATTGCTGAAGAACACGTGCAGGGCACCTTCTCTGAACATTTTCTGCCTGGGGACAGCGGCAGCCCCGCTAACTCCAGCAGCACGGGATTTCACACGCCAGACAGACAGCAGCGCCATGTTTATTTGGGCCCAACAGGAAATATATCCTGGTAAATATTAGCTAAGGCATAGCTGGGTTACCTTTGCTGATTTAAACGGAAAGGACTGGAAGTGCTGTGTTATATAACTCGCCTTATGTAATCTCCTCTAGACAGGCTGGGATGTACTCGCAGCAGGCTCGTACAGGAGGGAATTTTTCTCCTGCTGAAGCAAATCAACACATTTCAGTTCTGTGTGGGAGCAAGAAAGATTTGTTGAAGGGAGAATTCCTTTGTCATCCTGCCCGAAGAAGGGTGTAATTCTTCTGCCTCTTTGATCTACTTGGGGGTAGCTTAAGCAGGGCTTGTAAAACAGCCTCTGATGAGGGAATGGAAGATTTAAAGAGGCAGGAAAAGAATCGGAAGGTTGGGGAATCTATTTTCAAGGTTCCGGTCTGATGACCATGCTGATTAGTTCCCTCTCATCTCTTTTGTGATTATTACCTGTTGAATTATGTCCAGATCTTCCATCCAATTTCCAGACATTTTCAGCGAAGGATGAACCAGAACTACCAGAACTGTGTCACCAGTTGACCATGACCATGAGGAGATGGGTAGATTAGAAACAGGATTTTTTATTTCCCTTCAGGTTTCTCCCCTTCACATCCATTCCCTAGAATTAGGAGCACATCTGCTGCAGCTCACCTACAGGTACCTGTGTGCTGGTGACAGCTGAAGCTGGAAGGTTTTACACAATAAGAGTGTTAGAAGTTAAATGATGGAAAACTTCTTAATTGTGTATTGCACAGGAATATTTCTGCTCAAACTACACATTAACGTGGACTTATTACGAGTGCATCAGGAGAATAAAACCTGAGGATTGTTTAGAAAGTGACCTCATTCCCCCCTTGTACGTGCTTAAAGTTTAACCTCTGTCAGCTACATTTGCAACCAATAAATTCAGCAGTACAGCTTAAAACAGTGAAAAGCTACATTACAAAAGTGACCTTCAGTTTTTAATCCTAATTTCAGCAAGGTGATTTCTATCTAGGAGCAGAAAAGTGGCAACTGTGAGAGACATGGAAACAAAATCATTCTTAGGCCCGTTGATACAAAGAGATCAATTAATAGAATTCACTTCTGGCTTTACAAAATGTTGTTAATTTGTACTTTGATCCAATATGTGGATTCAGTCCATTCCTTTTGCTACCGATTATCATATCTAAAGGTGTTCTCTGTTCCCTGCAACTATGTCAAATGGAAGGATTCCTGGTGTAGCCAACAACAGCAGGCAGCTTCTCCAAGCTTATCTTGATGTCTTGGCTTAATTGCACCTCCTGTATCTGCTCTCATTTCATCCTTGATTCACTCTCCACATCACAGAGGCTCCTGATGATAATGTACACACACATTTGCACAGACAGGTCCCTCTATCTTCTAAAAGACAGAAATACCTCCTCAAAACCCAGCCATTCCCCAGCACTTCCCAACATAAGTCCATGATGAAGTTACCTGCGTCTCTGTGCCTCCACCTACTCAGCTGAGCAGAGGACACTATTAACAGTTGACCGATTCAAAGTTTCCTAGCAAGACAAAATGATTGTTTTTATTTTTTTGCTGGAATGCTCCTTAGGCAAGAAACTGGCAGTTTGCTCAGATACTTACTGGAATTTTTTTCCCCCACCAGCTGAGGGAAAATATGCAAATTATATCACTTTTTTCCTAAACAAGTGTCTTGAGACTTCAGAATTTGCTGGTCGCCCTGCAGGTATTAAGAAACCTACGGTACCCATAATGCTTATTATTTCTTGCTCTCCAGAACACTGTTATCAGCAGAGGGAATGTTCAACTACCTCCGGAAACGCTTTACCAGCCACATCAGAGAACGCAGCCGGAGAAGAGCAAGGCTTGTCTCTAAAGATGGGAGGTGTAACATAGAGTTTGGCAACGTGGAACAGTCAAGGTTCGTCTTCTTGATTGATATATGGACAACTATCCTGGATCTCAGATGGAGATACAAAATGACTATCTTCATTTCAGCCTTCTTGGGCAGCTGGTTTCTCTTTGGTCTCCTCTGGTACGTTGTGGCGTACATACACAAAGACCTTCCCGAATTCAATCCCTCCATAAACCACACCCCCTGCGTCGAGAATATCAACGGCCTCACTTCGGCTTTCCTGTTCTCCTTGGAGACCCAGGTAACCATCGGCTACGGCTTCAGGTGTGTCACAGAACAATGTGCCACTGCCATCTTCCTGCTCATCTTCCAGTCTATCCTGGGGGTAATCATCAATTCTTTTATGTGTGGTGCCATCCTGGCCAAGATATCAAGGTCCAAAAACAGGGCAAAGACCATCACCTTCAGCAAGAACGCTGTCATCAGCAAGCGTGGTGGGAAGCTCTGCCTCCTGATTCGGGTGGCAAACCTCAGGAAAAGTCTGCTGATTGGGAGCCACATCTATGGAAAACTTCTGAAGACCACCATCACCCCAGAAGGAGAAACAATCATTCTGGACCAGGTCAACATAGAATTTATAGTCGATGCTGGCAATGAGAATCTCTTCTTCATTTCCCCATTGACTATTTATCACATCATTGATAAGAACAGCCCCTTCTTCCACATGGCAGCAGAAACCATTCTGCAGCAAGATTTTGAACTGGTGGTGTTTTTAGATGGCACTGTTGAAGCCACCAGCGCTACCTGTCAAGTGAGGACATCCTACATCCCAGAAGAGGTGCTCTGGGGTTATCGCTTTGCTCCCATCGTGTCCAAGACCAAAGAAGGGAAATACAGAGTAGACTTCCAGAACTTCAGCAAGACAGTGGCTGTGGAGACTCCCCACTGTGCCTTCTGTCTCTACAATGAGAAGGAAGCAAAAGCCAAAGAGAAGAAAGGTTTTGACAATCCTGCTTTTGTCTTGTCAGAAGTTAGCGAAACCAGTGACACGAAAATGTAGTTCCAGATATTCATGGGACTAGATCTCTCTTTTTTTTTTTTTCCATAACGAATTCAATCTTGAGAGGATAACTTAGTAAGACAAAAAAAAGAAACACAGGTTTGGTTTTTGCTCTAAAACATTTCTTTTAAAAGCCTCAAATCAAAGAGGAACAGAACACCAGTGATCTCCAGAACACTATTTAACTACACCATAATATATATTTCATATAATTTCTATTTTTATACCTATGGGACATTTTATGAAGCTGCTATGTTGGAATGTCCAACTCCCTGAAGCTCCCAGAGACATTCCGAAAGCCTGAACAGTTGGAGAGAAACTTTAGGACACGTTAAAGAGACGGAGCTGTTGGAATGAGAATGTGCAAAGGGGAGACAAAAGACAAAGCTAAAGAAATGTAAGGGACTTTGGAGCCAAAACCTCACCAGAAAAACAGAGCATGTTTCTGGTTGCTGAAGTCCCCTGTGAAAGCAGACTCTCTGGCTCTGGAACCCTTGAGCATTTCTGAGCTTTTTGAAACAATTCCTTTGTTCTCTGAGGCTGGTACATCTGCAGAAAGGGAGCATTAAGGGATGGTACAGGCTAGAAAAGGCAAAGCTTGAGCCACGCTGCTGCATCTAGAAGTCTGTAGAACACAACTTTTCTTCTGTGAAAGCCTTTGATTTGTTTCAGGGAGAAACAGGCAAATGAAAAGTGAAAAAAAGAAGCAGCAGAGACCTGCTATGGGAGAAGAGGAATTTCACAGCTTATTCCTGTCTCACCCTGCAGATAACTCTTCTCTCCACTTTGCCAGGAGCAGGCTGATGGTAAAATTATGAAACATCTGAAGATAACTGTCCAGAAAGGTGAGATGGGCACAGTGGGGAGATGAAACACACATTGCTGGCAGAAAAGCAATCCACTGGGTGAAGAAAGGAAACTTCCATCACTAGATGCATCACATAAAAAAAAAAAATCCACAGTGCAAACACAGATTATCCTTTCCTTTGAAGCACAAAGGTCTCATTAAAACAAAAAGACATCATAGTAGCCTCCCACCAACAGTGGGCTTCAGATTTACCTCCAGACCCTTCATCTCACCGCAGCAAGATGTGCATCCCCACAGGAAACAAGTTCTGCTCCATGGTAGTTTCAAGTGCATCAAGAAGCTTCAAGAACTTTATTGTGATTTTCCATTTCTCCACAGCCTTCCCTCCCCTACAGACACACACCCTCAGCTAGTTCTCAAGTAGCAGACCAGAGAGAGTTTTTGGAGAACTCTTCCCAGGGATGTAATTCAGCTCATCTATTTTCAACACCATGGTAAAACAGAAAGATCTTTGTGAGGGCTGCAGGAATGAATAATTTTAAAAGAAGGGGAGAATAACAAAAGAAGGGGTCAAGTGATGACAGGACAAAGATGTTTTGCAAATGACCATAATGTGAGCATAAAAATCAACCTCTGGGAACCAAGTGTGTTCAGGTCTCACAGTCCCAGTGTAGTATCGACTCCTTTGCTGGTCCAGAACCAATCACTTTGGCATGTATCTCAGATTTGCCACCTGTACCATGGGATGTAAAGTACATTACGCCGTACAAAGAACAATGTTATGAACAATTACATCCCTAAAGCACTTTACAAGTCGATTTGCAACCACCTCAAGCTTTCCTTTCTCCAACACACCACTGTTATATTCTGCTTCACTTGTAGAGGGAAAGGTCAGCGCAGAAAAGCTGCTCTCATCGTTGCACATCAGAACTGCTAAAACCAGCTGCACTACGAGACGCGAGAACCTCCAGCTGAAACCATCAGGGCAGTTCACAGATATTGCCCAACATCAAGTGCACTGTTTTTGCAACCTTGCAAAATAATATTGTCAACTGTAAAAATATGTGTTTGGTTTTTTTCACATCAGTCCTCCCATGGTTGCTGCCACATTTCCTTTCTAGGCTTCCTGTACAGTTGGCCTGCGTGTAACTTCCCTAGAAAGCAGCACTGGCAGGATTCAAGGGTTACAAGTTACACCTCTTACCCCTGGGAGGAGATGCACTGAGATGCCCTTAATAGAAGCAGGGAGATAAACTTCACTGTACACAAAAAGCAATAGGAAATCCATTTAAAAGGTCAAACTCAGCTATGCAGTGAGGAGACAGGAAAGATTCCTACCTTATGGAAAGCTGTTTTGGGATGTTAGTACTGGAGATGGGGGGGATACTCAAATATTACTGCTGGAGAGGTGGCATACATCCTCCAGTGAGTAAAAGGTCCCTAAACAATAGACTTTTGGGCACTGCCCTCAGAAAGCCATCTCAAACCCCTCAGTTCTTCATGACACAGCTCTTCAAGCTGTGTGTCCCCGCAGCTCGAGTGATAGTCCATGTCTAGAAGTGCTGCCACAACTCAGACAGAAGATCCTCGATCTCGCTGCCAGGATGGTTCGCTCTATGCTGACGGTGACACCTGCTTCAAACATGTTGACAAGGTTGTGGCTGGGCTATCCAGCTTAAAGGGGGATCATACTGGGACCATAATGGGAATCTGGGACTGAAGCCTTCCCCCCATGAGCCTCCTGCTGATTGTCACTTCAGGAAACGCCTGCCAACCCCCGCCTGCCAGCCCTGCACCAGGCAGGAGATAGAGGAGCGTAGTCAGAGCCCAGCAGCAGGAGAACAATGAGTGGAATTTCCTCTTTCTGTCCAGAGAGGGGTGTTTGTCACCAAGGAGATAAAGTCCCAGGGCAGGGAAAAAGGGTTATCGGGAGACATGCTGCACACAGTGCCACTCAGGACAGACTCCATAGGAAATCTATTTTGGGGGCTGTCACCCCTGCTGCCATTAAAAGAAAGTTCAGTTAGGAGGGTGAAAATAAATTTAATCTTGCTGAGCAGAAGCGGCTGGAGGGAACCACAGACCCGATACTGGAAAACAAAGACTGGTTTCTTTACTCATCACACTGTTTCATTTTTACATCACCACAGCACTCTTCAAACCTTATGGTTCTCCTCTCCCTCCCTGTCCACCCTGTATGCAGGCTGCCCATACTGGTCCAGCAACCAGTACTTCTTTCCACAAGGGGAACAGATGCCAACAGCCTACTCAGAGTAAAGCACAAGACTGCAGAGAAAGTCCCATCTCTTCAGAAGAGGAAAGCAGATCTTGTACTTCCTGAAGGATTCAGCTCTGGAAGTGTTAGCTAAGCAGCCAGGCTTGGGAATAATGTGTCTGCGCTCAACTTAATTTATCTTCTCATTTCACAAACAACATGTTTCTTCTACTGTATTTATTTTAAACATTCATTCAAGCTGTGCATAATATTTCAATCATTTTGAAATAGATTTACCCTCCTGCTGGCAAATGAATAAGGCACCCCGCTGACTGCTGGAGAAAGGACCATGAATTAAAATAACTGTTTTTAGTAAACTGACATGTGCTAGTTTGCTCTCTCCACGCACGCTTTGGTAGTGTCTGGTGAGAAGAGGGCCCTAAATAATAAAAATAATTAAAAACCCCAAACCCTGGCAAACTGTTTAGATAGTCATAGTGACTTTCACAGCTGAACAGTGGCAGAGCACTGCTAACTAGCTGAGGGAAACCGCCGGGGTAACTCCTGCACATACAGGCTTCCTTGTAAACTCGACTACTCGCCCATAAACAAGTCAGCAGTGAGCAAAGCCCCGGCACAAGCAAGAGCAGCCGAGGTGTCACAACCACTTCCCTCTCCCCAGGCAGCAAACTGATGTGGTTAGACCCATGTGAATTTGGCTGGGAAGAGCCTTTATTTCCCCCTTTCTCTTCTGTTTTGTCCCCTTCAGTTCACCCCCGCCTTGAGCTGTCACGGTGCTGGCCCAGTTCCTGCTCCCCACACAAGCAGGGAGAAACCACAGCACAGGGCGAGGAATGAGGAGGCTGAGCCAGTTCCTAAACCCTCTTGGTGAGCCCGTGTCTGCAGCTCCCGGCTGCAGGCTGGGGAATCTCCGAGAACACCATTGCTGGCCCTAAATCACATCTAGCCCTGCGGTGATGTCACAGGAACCAGGGTGAGGAAGGCTGAAGCCCTCTCTCCATGGCTGCTGGAATACACAATGTGTTTCCTGAGGCCAGGCTGACATTCCTGCGGTGGAAGCATCTGCCTGGGGAAGCTTGTGCAGCAGTGAGTTTGCTCAAGTCATAAGACAGACATAAATCCTCCCTGCGCCAGGGTGGCTGGAAATGAGACAATCTCCCTGAGCATCTCCACGGCCAAAGTACAGAAGCCCTTGTTCGCCTGGGTGCTCTCCCACCCCAAGCAAGCTCTGCAGACTCTGTTAGGACAGCCCACCAGCGAGGCAGGGTAGGCTGCCGAGACCACGCAGGGCTCCCCGAAGTGTCTTCTGTCCCTGTGCCGCTGGATGGCAGCGCTTCCCTCCAGATCCACAGCACCAGCGGCCTCAAGCTTCCCACGGCAGCTCGAGCGATGGAGATCTTGAAAGCGCAGAGCGGGAATTTATTGGGACTGTTCCTTATTTTTATTACACAAAGTTTAATGCATTGAGTGACTTGGGCTTTGGCGCGAGCGCTGCTTCGCTGGGTATTTTTAGCCACTTCACACAAGTGTCGGGAGACTTAATTCACTGCAGCGAATTCGGAGGTGATGTGTAAGAGGAGGGCTGGGGGCTGTAAACGTCACGTCTGCAGGGGCATCTAAAGCACCTTTAACAGAGTCTGCAGTAGGTGAAGGTGGGTCTGGGGAGACCAATATTCCACATGTAACTCAGTCCTGTGACTTTGAGCAAGTCAACGCTCCCTGCTTTGCACCTCAGTTTCCCCAGCTGCTAAAAACCAACAATAGAGGCCACCCCAGGGAGCCTGGAGCTCTGGCTCTATGCTAGTTTTGCAACAGTGTCCAAAAGTGTCTGCTCAGCTGAAGCCCCCCCGTGATTTGGAAGCATTCCTGGTACATTACAGAGCCTACAGAAAGTCAGGCAAAGGATTGACTGCCACAGGGATCGTAAAAACACCATTACTTGACAGCACCTAGAAGCTCAAATTAGATCCCTCTGGGCTCCTGTGCCAGGAGCTCTGCAAACACCACCTACAACCCTTTAATTTCCACTCCTCCAAAGCACCAAGAGAGCAGCCCCCAGCCCGGAGCCTGGCAAAGCTCACCACCTTCCCCACCCCAGGCAGACTCAGCCCCACAGCTCCCCTGCCCAGTGCCCCCAGCACCTCCAGCACACTCTCACCTCTTCAGCCGCCTGAGACCCACCACACCACCGCGATTCATCGCGCCCCACACCCTGCCCAAGCCACCCGGCTGCAGAACCACAGCAGCTGGTGGCCCCCGGGCTGGACTCCCTCACCCCAGGGCGGGTTGTGGAGGGAATAGGGGAAGATGGGGGAGGAAGCAAATCCCACTGCCCCGGGTGGGTCAGGAGCGCAGGACCTACTCACCAGAGGCAGGGGGGATGGGGAGGGGGTGACCAGTGCCACCAGTAGCAGCCCAGCAGAGGCATTGCAGCAGAGGAGAATCATTTGGCTCATGCTTGGGGCTTTGCAGCAGCAGGGAAGGTAAAGAAGATTCAGCATCGGACTTTACAGCTCCAGGAGACAAAAAGTTAAGGAAAAGCCAAAGCAAATAAGAAGTCTGCAGCAGTTCCTGGAAAGGAAGAAGCAAAGGCTTGTGCTGAAATAGCTGTGCAACAAACTGCCAGAGTCCCGGGGTCATTCCTTCTCTTTCGGCAAGAGGACAGACAGGTCTCCCTCCTTTTCTGCCCGGAGCTAAACCTTTTCCTCAAAAAAAACCAAAACCATCCCCAGGCAAAAAAAAAAACAAACAAAAAAACCCCAACAAACGCTCTCTGCCCCTCTGCTGCAGCTATTTATACTGGTTGGTGTGGCTGCTCAGCTGCAGTCTGGTCATCATGGCACACACCTGCTTGCACCAGGTGTGTGTTGAGGGGACCTCAAACCTGCTTTTCTTTCTCATCTTTCTTTTTAGTGTGTGTTTGCTACTCTCAGAGCCTAAAGAGCTGAATTTTGCCAATTCTTTTGTGTTAGGATGGAAGAGTTTGAGCTTTATGTGCAGGGATTTCTACCTCTAGATGAAAAAAAATCATAATGCACAAGCTAAATGATGTGTTATTCTTTGCATGGCCTTAGTTGGAGGTCTCTTAATTCTTTTCTAATATGATAATAAAAGGAGGCTCAGGGGAGACCTTTTCACCCTGAAAGAAGTTTGGAGCAAGGTGGGGGTTGGTATCTATGACAGGACAAAAGGAAGTGGCTTCAAGTTGCCCCAGGGTAGGCTTATGTTGGAGTTGAGGAACAATTTCTTCCTCAGAAGGTTTGTCCAGGGCTGTCCCAGGCTGCCCAGGGCAGGGGTGGAGTCCCGGTGACCCCTGGAGAGGTTTCCAAGCCCCCCGTGGAGCTGTGGTGCTGAGGGCCATGGGTCAGTGGTGCCCTGGCAGTGCTGGGAGAGCAGTTGGACTCCCTGAGCTGAAAGGGCTCTGCCAACCACAACAATTCTGTCCTACAGAAAAGTCTGAGCTTTATTTGCAATGAGTTCTGCTTTTATAGATGAAAATCATCCTACGTATGTTACGCTACGCGCTGTGCAAAAGAACACAAATAGGGTCTTTGAAGTGTATTTATAAACCCCAGCCCCAGACGTGCCTCTAGACTACACTCTAATTAACACCAAATGCAGCCAACACTCAGTTTGATGTGGGAGAATCTACGTTGTTAGGAAGGGGGCTGAGGCCTAACAACCTCATTTCACAGAGGTCATTAAAAATTCTGTATCAGCACAGCAAAGCTGCTTGTAAAAAAAATATCTATTATTGTAATAGTATAATAAAGTGAAAATGGCTCCTTTAGTCCAGAAGTTACAGACTGATGGCTCCTTTCTCCTGACAGCAGGGGTGGGAATCAGCGCCTGGGTTCATCAGTGCTTTTCATACAAAGCTTCAGGCATAATAATTGGGGTGCATTAAGAAGAGTGTNAATCATTTGTTGTCAGTGTGAATGGCAACATATGAAATATTACCAGGTAAGTCCAACATCACATCAAATATCCACACCAGCAGGACTTAAGACAAATTTCCCACATAGTTAACATCCCACTAGGACTGGAGTATGCTTGTATGGAGGCAGCACAGGAAATACTTCCTTCTCTTTACTAATGGGAAGGTTGTAGAGTGGGGAAATCCCTCTCCCTTGCAATAGCATTGGGTGAGTATTAGAAATCTGCAGCTGTTTTGGGGCCGAAACACAGTTCTGAGGTATGGGAAAGCAGGAAACCATGTGGAGGATGGGTTCTGGGATACGAGGATTATAGGTG
>VWZY01010093.1:186319-217594 GCA_013399075.1 Chloroceryle aenea
TTTTCCACCCCGCCCCTTCCAAAAAAAAAAAACCAAACCAAAATCCAAATTCACGAAGCTATTTTTGTTTTGTTTTCACAAAAATCCCTGCAACGTGAAAGAACCACAGCAGCCCTCCCGGCTTCCAGGCGCAGACTCTAAAGCTGAACGTGTTTAAAACAAAATGGAAAAGGCAGAGCCAGGGAACCTATCCAGAGACTCGAGTTTCTGCAAAAACAATATCGTTCCCAGGACATGACGCCCAGTGGCTTGAAGAGATCCTACAGAACTCCAGCCAGACGGTTAGTTACAGGGAGAGTCTTATCTGTCATTAAAACCACTTGGGTTTTACACCAAAAACTTGCTGTGCTATGGAAATTCAATTAAAAGACTTGGATTGAGGTCGTCTTCTGGTGTAAATCAGCAAATAGCTACGGTGAGGTGAGGGGCAAATTTATACCAGCTAAGGATCAGGTCCCCGAGTCTGTTTCAGACTTAAAAGGCCCAGTGGAACCACAGTCCTATGACAAATGTGTGTTCAATACAAAATGGAATTAAAGAGCAGAAGATAAATCATAGATGCTTTCAAGAAATGTCGTTCTGCAGCTGTCTGGTTTATGTCCAGAAATTCCCCAGAATGAATGCAGACTCTATTATGAGGAAGGTAAAGGATATTAATAATGCTTTGCACTTTCACAGCACCTTTCAACTAAGGATCTCACAGCTTCGCAAACATTCACACTCGCAGTGCGCCTGGGAAGGAGGTTAAATAGACTGTTATTTATTTACGTGCATGAAGGCACTTTCCTCGGGCTTCAGCTGCCTTTTCTAGACGAAGAGGCTTTCCCAGACATCAGGCTGTGTGGATCAGACTGCACAGAATTGCTCTCTGCACCCTTCTGAACCTCAGTCTGAACTTTCTCACCCTAAATCTCCCTCGGCTCCTACCTCACCACTCTCTGTGCCATTGGAATGTTCTCGTCCTCTGCTGTGCAAGTCCCCTTTGATCCCTCTGAAATCAGATGTGAATCAGAAACAACACAGCAGTGAAACAGGCTGTGCAGAAGGCCGAGGAAAGGCTTAGAACGTGCCAAAGTTGGCAAGATGAAGACTGGGCACTAGGCAGGCTGCCCTGAGAAGTTCAGAACACCTAAGTTAACAAAACCTCCCCAGTTTCTTTCTTTTCAGACTCTCTGGTGCAACAAGGGAAGGAGAAAAAAAAACCTGAGGGGTTCATCCCAGGTATCCCCTGGATGAGATTCTGGGATGTGGAAGAGGAGAAATGCTGCACATTGTGCTGTTGAGGTGGCACTGCAGTCAGGAAGATGAAGCTGAACCACCAGCCCACCTTTAGAGACACCCCCACCTCCCATCTCACAGCTCGAGCTTTTTCCTTCCTTTTCTACTTTTCCATTCCTAATTTCCCCATCCCTTGGATCCTATTGAGTCTAATCAGACTAACAGGCTCCACTATTGCCATGGTCTAGGGGCAGCTGGGCAGACACTCGCAGACTGCCTTCCCTAGGAAGTCAGGTTTAAAATCCCCGAGCAGATTTCCACGCCGCGGCGCAGTCCATCCCAGGTGCCTGAGCAGTCCTCCCGGCTTGAACGCAGTCCAGTGAAGAAGCCATTAGGGAATCAGTGCTTAAGATATGATGGATTAGAGAGCAAACCCTCTCTGATAAGCTTTAAAAAGTTCTTTAAACTTTTTTTTTTCTTTTTTTTTAATGGTGTTTTATAAATCTGAGAGCTTGGGATGGAGGGGAGAAGCAAGAAGGGGGGGATTTCAGCTGAACAATAGGCTCACAGTCCCTGGGCTTCCTGAGCTGCTCGGTGAGTGCTGACAGCCCCTTCATCCTGCTCGCTCTCTAGGAGCTTTTTCAGTTCAAACCAAATTCAGGCGCAGTTTTGTGCTACCAGCCTTGATACGGAGAACAAGGGAGACTGGGTCTATAATATCCTCATTTTCCAGGTCGTTTTGCCCTAGGATGGATGCAGTGGGACTGCCTCATTTATGGACAAGATGCTTTATAGGTGCTATAGGGGAATCTTGCCTGAAATGCCATCTCTGCTGGCACACTGCCTGCAATTGCATTCAAGGCTGGGAAGGAAGAGCATGGCATGTTTACCAGATCCATGGAATGTTTATCAGATCCATGGCACGTTTATCAGATTCATGGCATCGCTGGCATCAGCAGCAGCTCTTTTACAGCCAGGCACTGTCTGCTTCATGAAGTGCTCACCATAAAGGTGCTCTGAAGAGATCCATGGGCAGTGTCATCCCTGGGTTAACCCAAGAGCCACAGGACTGCATGTCCAAATTGAAGGGTGTCCTGAAATCTTATCCCACACGTGACACCGGAGCACTCAAGTGCTGAGCTCTGCCTGAGCAAATGCTGTCCCCATCACATTTCCCTTGTGAAAAGACCTTTCACAGAGCTGAGCAGGGCTTGAAACCTCCCAAGAAGCTTTTAGCCCCCAAGATAGGCTTTCTTCCTGGAGACAGCTTTTGTAGAAGCTGTCTGGAGAAACACACATGCAGTAACTTGTGGAGCCATCTAGATATCCCAGCGTGGCAGGTGCTAAGCAGACAGAAGATGGAAAGAGATTAAGCAGACAGAAGATGGAAAGTGGCTTGTCTTAAGTCACAGGGCAGGTCCAGGGCCAGGGAGAAAATAAAGCTAAGATTCCCAGGTCTCAGTGAATTTCACTGAAGCAAATCAGGGGAAGGAGAAGGCTACAAATTTGAAGTGGGTTATGGAATCCATGGGATTCTCCATGCAGAACAGAGTCTGGTTTTGTCAATGAGTCCTTCTGCTTCAGTAGGAAGAAAGAAAGGATCCTGGTTTGGTGGCTGGAATTTACATTTACTTCTCTGAATGGGAAAAGCAGAACCAGGTGTCCCAGGGGATCCAGACTCGTGATTAATCTAAGTGGTCGCTTGGGGTCTATTTTGTGGCAACTGCTTTATAGGCAGAGAGAGAAAGGAGGACACGGGACCTCATGGCTTCTCCTCCCAAGTGTGTGGTGGCATTATTTTTGTGTCTTGGAAGAGTCCTGGCAAAGGCACACGGGAACAAAACCCACTACTGCTGCAAACCAAACACGTAAGGAAGGCCTGCCAAGCTTCTGAGCATCCAGCCCTTGCAATCCTGTTCTTTAACCTCCTGGAGATCTCACTGAAGAGGTGGGGTTGCATTTAAAGCCAGTTGGAGAGAAGAGACCTAGACCGTGGGTTTCTGAAGGGGCAAGGAAGCCAAAATAACCTCCGAGTCCTCCTGGAAACAGTAGATGCATTGTTTTAAATGATGGCAGCAAACATAAAGGTTGCATAGTCTGAGGTACTCCCCAGACCCACACTAACCATTCCAACCCATACTGACCAGGCCCATACTAACTGCTCTGTGCTAAACCTGACGAGGTCAGCAGCAAGAGATTTCCTCAGGTACAGTTTTTCTTAGCACAAAGCTGCGGAGGTTCTGGATGCTCCTGTTTGTCTGCGGGAGGATTTAGAGTGTGGCCGAGATGGTGGAACGGGACTAGGAAGCAGAGCAGAGTCTGAGGAGTCCTCTGGCCTTTTCTGGTGGCTACAAGGGGAGGTTCACGTGAGTGGGCCATTAGCTTCCTGTGACGTTTAGCTCGTGGCACACATCCAGAGTGACGTGGGTGTCAGAACTCTGTACGCTGAGGCCCCATCATTTCTTTTGCAAGGAATTAACTTTTCGATGTACTATTTCTGCTAATTAAAACAATTACTTAGCACGTATGCCATATGCTGTGCTGTGTGTCATTCGTGGCCAGTGTTACTATGGCTGTTCTCATTATTACGTAAGACTTTCCAGTGCCTTCAAGCATCACACTCATATGTTCCTGCTTCAGGACCGCAGCGTCCCACTCCTTGCACTAAAGAAATCACCAGTACAGGAATCATACGTGGTATTAAGTCATTCTAAGTCTCACCACTAAGAGGAAGCAACTAGCTGAGTGCAGAATAGTTTCAAAATAATTTCTACATTATCAGACTATTTGATCATTTCATCATTAAAAGAAAGGAAAAAAAAAAAAGATAAATACATCAAGCATCTCTACATTGCTATTAACATGTTTTACAGACACGAGACTGACGCAGAGACCTAAGTCCAGGCTTGAACAATGTTGGGTTTGGACCTGAAGTCAACTCAAACCCAGTGAGGAGGGACTGACTGCACTGTTTACAGAAGAAATGTGTTGCAGATCGTGGACATGGAGGATGAGTTTAATCTGAGGAATCCCTGAAAGCAGCTGAGAGCCCTGTTACACATTACTGTCCTTAGGGAAACGCAGATCAGAGTGATCAAACAGTCCCAGTCTAACAGACTAGATCCAGTGCTGGATTCAAGTAACGTGGCTGAAGGCAACTTATTTCCAGTGTCCCAAAGGATCTGGAGCTTCACATAGTGCAGGTGCAGAACGAGGAATCGGGAAAGGGACTCGTTCAGCTTGAACAGACAGGGGTGTCCTTAGGGTGCTCCTAGTCCCCTCTGAAGCAGGTCCCTCCAGCCTGAGATCTGCAATCCCTCTCCCTCTTTAGACTTAGCCTTAGACATTAGACTTAGCTAAGATGGAAATGAAGAAGCTGCTAAGCTTCGCAGCTCTAGGGCCTGGAGCTCTGCTCCCCACCTCGGTGGAGGACTCTGGCCTCCAAACCTTGGAGTCAGTCCCTGTTTGCTTTGAGCCGTAGGCACCAGCCCCCAGTTGTGTGAGCGTGGCTAGAAAAACATCCCTGAGTCGTGCAGCGGTGGAACTTCCTGATTCCCGTCTGAGTTACCCTGTGCAACGCTCACAAAGACACATTATGAAGAAAGGGAGGAAGCAATGAGTGGTTTTGGGGTTGTTGTTGCTTTTCTTAAGATCAGCAGCACAACTCCCAATGCCCAGCTCACGAAGGCTGAGTTACGTGTCCTAAGAATCCCTCCCAGAGCCAGCTTTGCAAAGCAGCCACTTTCCAGCTGCCATAGAGGCTGCTGAGCTACGCCAGGGCCGCCAGCCCCGTGCAGAGCGAGACCGCACGGTGGCAGGTGGGGCAGGGTGGGTTTCTGCACACCCTTCACACACATTCATCCCAAAATGAGCCTGCAGAAAATAGCAGCTCCGGGGGTCTTTTAGCTCCCGGTGAGCTGTGGGGTAAAACCAGTTAAGAGGATTTCACCTCCTGAAAAATACCCAAATGCAGAAGTAAAGATAAAGCAATGCATTTTCACAGAGGAAAACAAAAGCTAGGCGCAGCAATATGGGTGTAAAAGGGAAGGCACACGCACAGACATGGCATTTTTACAGGGTTCACCCACTTTGCTCATTATTAAGAAACAAATTTCATCTTAGGAAAGAGCCAAAGTCCTTCCAAAAGCTTTTCATGAGAGGGATCACACCCCAAAAAATGTGGGACACCCCCCCACACACCTCCATGTGCAATAACATTGCTTGCAGTGCACCCTAGGCAAAAAAATAATAGCTCTTTTGCTGGGAGAAAAGGAAGGATAATGGTTACTTAGAAAGTGCTCCAGACAAGCTGTCAGGTTGAATTCAGAGAACTGGAGTCTACTCTGGGACAGCGCTGGCTCAGGGTGATCCCTTGTGAGTTGGGTTTCCTGCCTGCTACAGCTTAAAGACAACGATTCTTTGTTTCCAGTTTTTCTGGTGAAAAAACACACGCCTGCCTCCGAAGAGGGTCAGGGAGAAAGCAGACAAAACACTAACTCTGGAATTTCAAAGGAAAACAATTAAAAAAAAAAAAAAAAGAAAAAAAATAGGAAAGGAAAGGAAAGGAAAGAGAAAAACTCCACGAGCAGTAGCTACTGTCTCTCCTGAAACCGTAAATCCCTGGTTTGGCCACACAGTCACAAGATGAGAAGCACCAAAAAATCCTCCCCTCTTTATGCCACGGAGCTAAAAATGGGATATTTCATCACCAGGCACACAAATATCATCCACAAATGTTTTACGTGTACAGACAGCTAAGAGGGCATAAAGCTGTGGCTGCTTTTTCTCCTCAGCGACCAAGACCGGCGGGTTTATAATCTTTGCTGTGAACATGGGGCTTTACTGACACGCTCAGAAGAAGAGTTTGTTGAAAGTGTTCAGTATTTTTCATGTGAAAACCTTTTAGGTTTGAAAAACAACGTTTTCAAGAGAAGAATTTTATGCAGGAATTGGAGACTCTTTTTCTGTCGCTTAAGTGACCCTGCTGCCTGTGGGCTCCTGCCCCTCTCCCTCCCTTTCTGCAGTCCCCCAAAGCTTTGGAACCTGTCACCTAAAATTGTCACTGAATTTGGCAGTTGGGGAGATGAGTTTGAAAGAGTTCCTGCTGGCTTACAGGAGGCTGCTGGGGAAAGGGGAGAGAGATCATGGCCCCGATGGTGAGAAAGGCAGCTGCATGGACTCCTGGTTTGTTAGGTACCAGGGAATCTGTCTGAGGTGGATCTCTCAATGTTCTAACACCAGAAAACTCTTCCTCGGAGGCTCGTGATGACCATGGGTACAAACCCACAGGAAACCACACTGTGTGAGTTTCAGAAGCTGGCTGATTTGTTCATCTCCTTCCATTTGCCAACAACAGAACAAGGCACACAAACAAACACACCTTATACCCAAACATCCTTATTGTTCACACACACTGGTATAGCACAAACCAAACCACGCAATAGTCACAGATTAAATCCTGAAAATGTGTTTCCTACCTCCATATTCTGGGATTCACCTACAAAACCCCTCCCTCTTTGAAAACACAGGCAGCACATCAGGTTTTCCTGTGTTCTGCTTGAATTCAGGCTGGATTTATGAGACTTTGAGCTAGTGCTGGCTTACCACTACTCTAACTCTGTTGCCCAGCGTATGCAGAGGACAGTGCTGGAGAATAAAGAGCCACATTGAATCCATCCTTTTAATCAAGATCATGCATAACCTGTAACCAAACAGCCAACAAAATCCCTCCACCCTTGTCAGCCGAGCCTTCCTTCATCCCGTGCTGCCACCTCACAGCACTGAGACTTGTACATTAAACACACGAGTCCTGCAGACCCCGACATATTTAAAAGTAAGTGTGGACTTGAAAAATGTCTTGGATTGAGGCCAGAATGCTCACAGCCATACGGGACACAGCCCTTTGGCCTCCTAAATGTTGGATGTGAATATATTTTCCATTTCCCTATGGAAACCTACTTAAATGACACCATTCTGAAGGCGAGCAATTTAAAATCTCTATGGATTTAGGCAGATAATGTGGGCTCAGATTCTTCTCCCACGTCTAAGGTAGGTCAGTCATTGCGCCAAAGTCATGGAAAATGAGACAGACCAATCTCTCCAGTGGAGTGCTGGGAGTGGGACACAAATCTTTCCATTCAGCAAGGAGAGCAACCTCGTTTCGTTTTCCCAGAAAATTGTTCACTAGCCAAAAAATACTGGTGATTTTCATTAGAGCAATTTATTTCTCAGAGGCAGCTGAAGACAATTTGTGCCAGTGACGCTAAATGCCATACTCCTCAGTGTTTATGAGGCTGAGGAGCAAAGAAGCACGAGCAACGGGAGTCCTGTGAAGACAACAAGGTCTCTACCTATCTGCTCTGAGAAGGAAATGCACGTGCCTTGTGCTGTGCATGTTCAGAGTATCTGTTTCTGCTATGAAAGTGCTGTAAGTCTCCCAAAGCTCTGCTGCAGGTCTAGGCAGAGTTGGCATCTCAGAAGAGAAGTGAGAGAGGCAGAAAATAGATGGGAAGGGAGCAAAGCCTGCAGCTGCAACCCGCCGAGGCTGCTCTTGTCTCCAGAGCCACAGCACGTAAGCCAGTCCTGTGACAGCAGCAGAGTGGGCCACAGCTCCAGCAGTGTCCAGTGCTCCAGGTGACACGGGTCTTGCCGTGGCACAGAGTGGACCCTGCTACGTCTGTAACAAGATCAAGAGAGAGGAGAGACACACACTGCATGAAAACATCGACGTCTGCACCTTTTTTTGCCATGGAGGTTCTTTTTTTTCCAGCGTGTGGATGGAATACGTTGCGTAATGCAGGGGGAAGCGGATGCAAGGAGCGTTCGTTTCTGCCTGGAATTCACACCAGCGGGTTATTTGCACTAGCTATGCCATCTTAGGCAGACTGCAAGAAAAATTCCAGGAGGAGGGAAGAAAAGAGTATTTTTTTTCCTATCTCTGACATGTATTGTACTGTTTCATCACCTCCTCCTGCTTTTGAATCCTCAAGGGAAGGTGGTTAGAAAACTTTGCCTGTTTTTCATCACAGACGTGGAGAGAAGAACTATTAACAGGAATAGTAGATTCAAGATTCAACATAAAGAAAAAATGTTTCTTCTTTTTGAGAAGTTACAAGAAAATACCTATAAAAAAAATCCTGATTTTTAACCCCAAATCCCCCTTTTCAAAAGAATAACATCATCTGGAAGTGAGCCATTTAGGAAACCCTAAAAAGAAGCAAGGAAAATCTTGTTGCCTAACAGACTAGAGCGAGGCTGAGGAATTCCAAGACCAGTTTTACATTCCTCACAAGTTTCTTCTGTGATATTGAACAAGACACTTCACTCTGCTCCCCAATTCCTTATCTGTCAACTGTCATGTTCACGTGCTTCTTATCCCATCACCTTATCTCACGAATCATGTTAGGAGCAGTAAGTTGAAGAGGGTCGGTTTATCCTCGAGCAGTATTCAGACATCAAATGAAGGCAGAGGAAATGTATGTATTTTAGGAAGAAATAGAAGAGGAATTGATGGGATTTTGACATTTTTGTGCTCATTCTTAATTTTTACTTGACTGTCCCATGGGTGTGTTTAGTCTTTTATTGACACATGATGAAAGTACCACGTGAAGTTAAAAATGCCTAGCTGACAGAAATCAAACACAAACTTCTGTCAGCTGCACTAAAGAGACACACTCAAGGGCAGTAAAACTAGAGGGGGGGAAACATTTTTCCCCTGAAATTTCTTTCTGCCTGAGTGACTCTAAGTCCAACTTGCAAAGATAAAGGGTATTAACAATTCAGAGGAGTGCAATTTTACACACAGCATTTCTCTTTAATAATAATAATAAAATAAAATAACAAAAAAAAAAAGCAGCTTTCTTCCCTTTATTTTTAGCAACCACCTGGCCCGAGACAGAGCGAGCAGAGTCTTGGATGTGCGTGTGTGTTTATGGGGGAAATTGTGGAGGGACACGTGCATGTGTGTCTGCTTTATTCAAACTGGAGCCAGCTTAGCTTTTACTAATTTTAGCTAGCTGACTGTTAGCATCAAAGTGCTTGGCCACGGAAAAAAACGAGTGGCTTTGTCTCTGTAGTGCACTACGGTTTCTCAACTAATGCCTGTCTCACAAAGAGAGATGTGCCAAGGAGTGGGCAGCTCGAGTGGATAGTTTCACACTGGACAAAAGAAGCTGCTGTGAAAACCAGCCCTGATAGAGTGTCCGGGGTCCAAACCAGATGTTGGAAATGAAATGTAGCGTGGTGTGAGGAGAAAGAAGCGCTGGCTCTAAGTCAGTGAAGCAGCCAGACACACCACGCAAAAGCTTGTTAAATGTGTGATCTCAGTTTGCTGCAGTCTTGCAGTGAAATGGGGCTTTTTTGGTCTCTCTCTCTCCCCAGCTGCTTAAATCAAAGACTTTCTGCCTTTCCCCACTGTTCTTTGAAATGCAAACTTGGGGCTCATCAGTGTTCTCCTGGAAAGCATAGAAATGTTTGTATACGAGGTGAGGAAACTGTCTCGGCATGAGAGCAGACTGCTTCTAGGTGGGTTATCTCATACAGCAGATATGAGATTTCCCACTTTCCCCAGAAGCTTTTCAAATGGAGGAACAGAACACAGTGCAGTGAACAAAACCAATGTTCCCACAGTCACACAAAGGGAAAGGAAAAGAAACTCAAGGTTCCTGGTCCTACACAGTAAATTCTAGGATTTGGTCTTTAAGACCCTATTTGGCCTTTAGTAATTCAACTGTCTGGCTGTGACTTAGTGTCTTAGGTATGTGCATGACACTCATCGCACCAACTCCCATCATTGTCTCACGACTGAGAATCCAGTTTGTTGTAAAATTGAGAAAAAGAAGTAGGACTTTAGTTGCAGAAGAAAACCTGAGAAACCTGACTGAAGAGTTTACAAACAAATCAAAAACCCGAAGACTCAAGTGTGTTATTAACTTTGAAATTTAAAAGCTCTATTTACATGATCAGAACTTCTAATTGATGAAATGTTTGCAATTATTTTAAAAAGAAATCCCAAAAAGGTTCCAAAATGAAAGCATCAAAAAGATATTCTTGCTCTTCTTTGCTGGTTGGAACTAGCTGACCAGTTCATGTATGGTTTGGGAAGACCTGAGTGGCCTTTATTTATTTATAATGGAATTTATTGTGAGAAAATTGTATCCTTTCAACTACAAACACACGCAAAGAAAAACAGTGTCTCGGTCCTTGCTATATATCCGAGACTCCAACCTGTTTCACGTAAAGAACAGAAAACATGCAGCCAGTTCATCAGCTCAGTATCACACATTTTATGCCACCTTGTTGGCTGGACAAGCAGCGATGTGATTTTCATCAGGGGTGGGGCAGCAAATTGCAAATTAATTCTATTTTAACAACACTGAGCTCAGAAGTATTCTACAAAAGGTCTAGTTTTAACCCGATCAAAAATAACACGAGAGCACAGAAAGGCAGGACATTTATATGCAAAAGACTGACCTTCTTTGGTGGCAAGACGTGAGGAAGGTTCTGTGTGGGCTGGAGTGTTGTAGACCAGCAGCGAGCTACCTGGAAGGGAAAGGGAAGGAGTTATTGCAGTCTGAAGGTGCTCTGCCAGCGGGGAACGGCACGGGCGGGTAGGAAATGCTATCGATAGGATCCAAAGCCTGAATTTTTCAGACCATTAGGCACACCTATTGATGGCGGATGAGAAATTGTTTGAAAAGCTTGGTAGCTCTAGGTCACACCCTGGGCTATGGTTTCTCCACTTGTAAATCAAGCTAAAGACATATGGCTCCTTCACCAAGAGCCTTGATGTTCTCTGTTGAAAACAGGTATCAAGGCTGAGGCCGTATAGTACTTTCTTACAGGTATGGTACCAGTCACCAGAGCCTCCAGAAACCACTACAGTGCAGATTGCAAGACAGGGTAAAGTAGAAGCTTTTCTCTCTCTAGCTGAGGTTCTGTTTGGGGAACATACAGTAGAAGTGACATGAATCATGCTGTCAGGATCTGAACATTTTTAGAGTGTCACATGCTTGGGTTTGGGCCAACAGCTGCAAAAATCTCACTGATATTCCAGCATCTACCATGCTTTGCAGAATTTGAAAGTACCTTTCTTGTTCCAGAGTGCTTTTACAGACACTTTCTGCTATTTGTATCTACGCAGCCCTCTATTCAGCAAGATTCTGTCCCATTTAAGGTAGGTGGTCCTAAGCAACACCCAGCAAACAGGACAGATTTGCGTGGAGGCTGTGCTACCTCTGAACATCCCCAGATTCTTTGGCAGGGTTCGGAATATCTCTTTTGTAGGTCCTAAAATACTAATTGATTAGGATCTTGTGACTGAGCCATGCAGCCTCTACATTCCTCTAATCCACATGATCCCAAATGAGGCCGACCTCACTTGCCCCTCAGCAGTATTCACAGTATGTCTCGTTCTCCCTTGAGAGACGAGGATTAGGCAGTTTGCTGCCAGAATAGCCATAGCAGGTGCTGGATCTTGTTGGCCCCATGTTCCTGTGGATTTCTTTCCTTCCCCAAATGTGAGCAAAGCCCAAGATATGCACAAGCCGGCGTGTACACAGAGCCAGAAGGTGTTGGAAAACAAAGCTTGCTCATAGGAAGGGGAGGATGGATGCTACCAGATGCTGCAAGATGGCATGTTTCAAAAGACCGGGATGGATAACACAGTAAACTTGTAGGGAAAGAGTTCAAGAGGTTCCCAAGGGTACCTTGACTGTGAAAGCTGCAGATGGCCAAAGCGATTGGCTTAAATGTTTAGAGAGACTGGCTGGTCTTCTGCTGTTGCTGGAGGAACTGCAACAGCTTTGTTCACCTAACTCGGGTTTTCATCAGATGGTTTCTGCCTTTGGCATTTCTTCCTTGAATATCTGTGGGGAAACTCGTGCCCACCACTCTCTCCTTTTCAGGTTATTTGAAGTAGATCCTGAATGCAACGCCCAGCCAAGCTTGCCCCAGCCAGACAGGGAAGTGCTGGGGAATTCAGAAACAGAGTTTTCTATGACTAAATAGGCTGCAAATGCCTGGTTGCACTGCCTGGCTGAGGAGGTGGGGGTGGGGTGATGAATAGCATTGAACAAATCTGTATAATCAACCTATAGCTACTTTATGCTCAAAAATGCAGCCCAAGCCACTGGAAAGGGACGGCGCCTCCCCCAGTTTAATTGCTAAAAGTTCTCACCTTTGCCCGACAGTCTGAGGTTTCTGGTGGGAACACCACAGAAAAGGAAATGTGTTTCCTATTAAGGGCTTTCAATGAAGGAGGAAAAGAGAGAAAGCCAGAGACACAGATCAGGACAGAGAGAAGCAGACAGACAGAGGCCAGGCTGCTCCCTCCCTTACTTATTCTTGGGCAAAATTTGGCTGCAATGAATTTTCAGTTTGTTCTTATTCCCCCTACCCCTCAGTGGGTCAGTGACACCTCAGATTAAATCAGCTCTTTCTGGAAACACTGGTATTATTATTAAAGAGCAAGGCTATTCTCCTATAATTAATACTAAACATTATTGTACAGTTCCCCCCGCTTTTTTCTTTCTTCTTTTATTTCCCTTGCATTAATTAAGGAGGAAGATGGAAAAAGACTGAAAAACAGAGCAGGGAGGGCTGTTTTCCTCCTAAAGCCTTCCTCTTCCCAAGGCAGCTCATCCTTCTGAGATGCAGGAACGTCTTGGTTTCACAATCTTGAACTCCATTTAATCAGAAAGCCATTTTTTATCCACACCTTCCAAAGGCCACGTGGCCTTCCCTCCACGTCTCCTGGTAGAATAAGGGTTCTGCTGCATTTAGCAGTATAGTTTTGTTTGGCATTAATATATGGCTCGAAACCACAAAGCAGTTTTCTGCTGCTGCTTCTCACCACAGTCTCATTCTTTCCCCTTTAGGCTCTTTTCATTTGTACACACCACACACGACCGACCCCCCATAACTAGAGAGGAAAAGGACGGGAGGTGACAGTTCAGGCTTCTTTTGATGTTCATCCCAAACGTAGCAGGAAAACATTCCAAACCCCCTTTCCCTGGAGAATATTCACCAGNCTGGAGGATATTCACCAGTCAGACTGTGTTTGAAAAAGATACGGGCACAGCAGTCGGCCAGTCTGCAGTCTGAAGGTACAGGGGGATGAACAAGAAGGAGGATAAAAAAAATCCAAGGCATGACTTCACAATTTTGGAGAGGGAACTGGAAGAAACACTTAAAGAAAGATGATTGTTTGGGGGGTAGACAGTAAATGCCCTGACAAAACTACCAGGAGGGGGTATTTTGAGAGACCCCAAAGGATCAAGTGTGCTGCTGAAGTGGGTTCTGCAAGTCTGCAATCTGCTAAAGATCAGCGATGTCTGAATTCTGGACAGCTTCCATAGGTTATGGAAACAGGAAACAACTGCACGAGTCTGATCCAGACCTAAGTTTTGCCTGAAGAATAAAGGTGCTGTGACACGGGTTTGGTTCAGTCTCGACTACATTAAGTAACTCACCTGAACCTTCTATCCCCAAAACTCAGTTTGAACTTTTGATGAGGTCTTACTAATGTTACAGGTTTATTTTTTCCATCTGGACACAATAATGTGTTTCACAGGCAGTGTTAAGAATGCTTTCGCCCTGATCAGGAGTGTAAAATGTTGACAGCCTCCCGAGGAAGCTAATTTTCAGGGGCTCTCCTTGCCTGGCTAGCAAACAGGCTCAGAAAGCTCAGATCAGCTTTGTTTCTTGGAAAGCAAATGCCAAAGTTGAGGATTCACTAGTCATCACATACCCAATTTAACATCCCGAAAGGATGAACACCTTTCACGAGAGGCTGGGCCGATGGGGTCTAGCCTATAGCTCTGCAATTCCCCAGTGTTTTGCTGCCGTCACGTATTCTCCACCCCAAGCAGAAGCAGAGCTGGATGTCCCTGAAACAACCAACCTTACAAGAGGGGAAAAATTCCTTTAAAAAAAAACCCAAAAAAACAAAACAGACCATCTCCCCATGGCACTGAGCTCAGAGGCTCGGCACTAAACATCCGCTGGAAATCAGTCTGGAAAAACAATCAGCTCCTTTCGAAGGCGTTACTCCGTGAGGGAGTTAAGCAGCAATGCAGAAACCAGACTGTCATTAGGCAGCTCTCGGCCCAGCTGCACAGAAAGGAATGCTCTGCAGAGCCTGCCCGACCTCCACGCAGCCGGGAGCTCGCTTTAATAAGGACGGCGCTCGCATGACGTCTTAGAACGGCCCAAGGGGCTGAGCAGAGAGAAGCTTAGAATCGTAAAAGCTGGGGATGGACCGGGATTGAATTCTCCTTTCGTACGCATCTCTGTAGGGCTGGAACAATTTGTCTGAACCCAGAGAAGCTGCTCGGGTTTTGCATTAGGTTAATAGCAGAGAAAGCATTGTTGGCATTCCCCTGGCAGAACATGGTCTTTCTGTCATTATTATTCAGCACGCATTGCAGCAGCACTTCAGTTCTGCAACGGCATCGGGACTCTGTCGTGCTGGGTCTCAAGAGACACGAGACATGATTTGTGTCCCACAGATTTGCCATCTCCACAGAGAAGACCAACAAGTAGGCAGAGTGACTAGCTCCACTTGCCAGAGAGTGAAACTGAGGCTTGAGGAAAGGAGGCAAAGCTTTATCCTTCTTAATTCCAGGCATTTAAAAGTGATTTGTGAAGTAGGGGATTCCTATCCTCAATTTCAACATGCCCTGTTGCTTCTTAGACCAGTGTAACCAGCCTTCTAGTGTGGGCACTTCGGGTATCTAAAGGCAGGTAGGATCAGTCAAGAATTTGCTCCCGAGCAGCAAAAGGTAATGCTGGTGATTGAATCCAGGTCTTCATTTTCATGCCATGAGAACAAGGATTCAGTTCCTCTCTTTGAACACCCCAAGTGACCTTAGACTTGGGACGATCTCTGGAGATGCTGTCTGGAGCTAAAGCAACAAAGAATTCAACTGTTCCGCCAACCCTTTCAAATTCAGCCTGGTCCTTTGATTGAAAAAACACACGTCTCCTTCTTCACCTCTTTCTGTCAATTCTCAAATCTTATCAATAAGACAATACAAGTGTCTCACTTGAGTATTTATCTTGTGGGAATTGAAAAACATTTCCGGTTACAAAGGGTCTGATGTGCCCTGCCAAAGTCAGCAGGTTTGGCCAAAGCAGCACCAGCTTCACAAAGCTGCCTGACAATTTCCCATAGAAGTGGGTGATTCTGTGTGCAAAGCAAAGTTAGTCTGCATCTGCTGTAATCGTGAGGTGGTCTGTGAACCAGCAGCTCTCTGCTGATGAAACAGGATGAAATCAGCACATTATTTAGGATGGGAAATTATCACATTGTGAAGTCACAAGGGACAAAACCAGTTCAATTCCAACAATTTGGTTATTTGTTGTGAATCGTAACCTTGGCTCCACTTCTCAAAAAAAGAAAAAAAAAATAAAGGCAGGGCTTATAGAGGCACCCGTCTGTGATCTAATTCTTGTCCCACTGTAATCTGGGAAAAATCCCACTGCTTTTAGCAGAGGCAGGGAAAGGGCAGCACTGAACAGCTTTGAAGGAACACGCTCAGTAAATGCTGCCTGGCTGCTTTATTTGAGCTGGCCAGATGGAGACACCTTCAGCTGCCCTTACATCACAATTGGGTTTCCCAGCAGAAAAAATACACTTTTTTCTTTTTCTCCCTGCCCTCCTACCTTGTTTTATGGCACCTTCTCCTGATTTGTCAGTCCTTAAGTAATTATACTCCTATAAAAGCTGTTTCACTTGAAAAAATATTGGAGCATGTGGGATTCAGCTCCACATGCTAAATTCTGGCCTCATCATAGGAAGTCTTAGAGAGGTCTGAATCTAACACTCCCAGCCTCAAGAGCATGTGCTAACCAGAAGGGATTTGGGGAATCACTCTTGTACTTTTTCCTCTTTCCAACAGATCTGGGCCTCCGGGAACACAGAAAATCTCCAGCTCTGCCCAATTGTGGGTCCTGTTTTGAAACGGTCATTGCCAGAAGCCTTGGGGGAAATGTGCACAGCTCTCACTGCAGAGTTACGGAATAATTTGCCCGTGACCCGTCAGTTAATGCTTGGTTTAATCTCCATAGCAAACTTATGTATTTTTATCATACAGCCACAGATGTTTTTATTATCTGTAAGACTATCTAATCTTCTTAAGAGTCCTGCTCAGTTCTTCACCTCCCTGATAGCACCACCAACTCCATCTAAGTTGAAATTAACTTTCCAAGCCCCTCTTCATTCCTCCCTTCCTTGTTTGTTCTCTCTGCTTGCCTTTCCGTCTTCCTTTTCCTTCAGCCTTGCTGCTACTGATCCTGCAAGAAGAGCTCCAGAAGTTCAATGCTCATGGCAGCTTATCCTATCAGCGTGGGATGGGTCAGGGCAATACTTACTTTCCCTGAGGTAACTGAGGTGAGACAACAGAACTTCTGTGTTGTAGAGGGAGGTTGTTCGGAGGAAGTCATCCTTGTTCATTTTGCAGAGCTCCTTGCCATCCATGTTCTGGAAGATGGTGGTGTCAATCTCCATTAATCCATATTCCTTTATAGCCCATTCCAGCCACTGGCGCACGTGGTCTTGGGTCCATAGGGTGGGATCTGGCAGGAAAGCACAAAGGACAGTGACACTCTACACAAGGCTCAAGTCTCTAGCACCCTCTTTAGCTCCATCAGAGCCTTGGCTGGCGATTCCACAACCGGCTGGCTATGAGGTACTTGATTCCAATGCATTTTGCCAAGATGAACGCATATCATGCAATAACAAGACTCAAGGCACATGAACTGACCACGCTTGACCAGGGGAACTTCTCCTGACCGTCTCCCACCTGCATGAATCTTATCCCTCTGCTTGGGAACAATGTTAGGGACTTTTCTCCCTCTGGAAAAAAAGCTTCCAAAAGCAAACTCATCCCTTTGAAAGGGTACAGCTTTGGTTCTGCAGTGCTACATAATTACATCAGCACGGGAGAAATCACACCATCCTTCACAAGCACATTACAAAGTCCCAACAGATGGCATTTTAAAGTCTGGGGATGGTGGTATTTATGGTCAGCAAAGGGACTCTGAAAAAATGTATTATTGCTAAAACAGAACAGCTCGCCACGGATCTCTGAGTCACATTTGTTCACCCCGCTGACAAGAACACAATTCTACCTCCGCTAGCCCTCTCAAACCAACAGAGCTATTGGAGGGCAATGTGGATTTTATACTGTCTCATGCATCACTATCAACTGTCAGCAAAGCTCCAGCTGTGGAATCTTTATTACTGGCGGTGACGTAAGAGAGAGATTGAACCCGGCTGGAGTTTCAGCCCCCATGGTGATGGTTTGCTGCATCAGTAGTTAAAAAAAGAAATCATCCTTTGAGTTTTGAAAAGAGCATTAGATCAGAAAGTCCCAGCAAGACTCTGTGCCACAATACCATTTTTACAGAGTCATTTTCGGAGCGTATCTGCAATTTCAGATGTTTCCGGTGCTGCTTCTCCCTATGTATCCCATTTGAACATTTAAGCTGCGAATTCACGTTCCATTGCAGCTGGAGAGGACTGTGAATTCAAGCCTTAACTCTGGAGACGTTTGAGCTGTCCCTCACAGCTGGGACATTCCTCTAAGATAAACCTCAACCACCTCAGGTCCTGTGGCAGTTGAGAAAATGGATCAGAAACATGTAGTCATCCCACAGCTGGTAGGCTGGGCTTTGGGGTGGGACAAGAAATGCTTCTGCCACACATTTTACGGGGTATAAAACAATGCCTTGGCCCAGGAGTGTGTTCCTGGGCTGCAGGGATCCCTTGACACAAAGGTCAGGTGGTGGCTGTACCTGGTGCGTTCCTGGGAGGCTGAGTTCCAGAATAAGAGCATGAAATGGAGAAGACAGACCAAGGAATACTGAAAATTAAAACCATGACATTTTCTCACTGAATTTCTAGTAAACCAGATTGCTTCAAGTTGAATTTTAAACCTGGAACTTAAACCCCCGAATCTTTGCATGTCTGCTTTGGGAAGAAAGATGGATATCCATTAAATTTTGGCAATGGCCAATTTAAATGCTGCTTTCTAAGCACTGGCAAAAGACTGCAAATGTAACAATGCAAGTATTCAAAGGGGGAATTTTATTTTTTTTTTAATTGAAAGCGTTATTTGTCTTGAGTCTTGAAAAAAACCCAACATTGAGAGGGCATAGTGAATTTGTGGTCTCTCTTTAAACAAACACTTTTGAATTTCAGATATTCGTTCAGCCTATTTATCACTGCAAAAGACATAGAATGGTCTCTGAAAAACTGCCTTCTTGAAACATGGCTTAGAGTTCATTATTATTACGATCGCAAGCCTAATGTGACATTATTCTTGCCTATCTTCACCCTAATGTGCCATAAATCTTTACTCTGGATTATATTAAAATTTCCAAATGCCTTTCTTGGATGAATTGGGCCTCATATCCTGCAGCCAGAGACCCGGGATGATGTTCAGTATTGTCATCCAAAGTCTGGTAAATCATGGCTATTTCACAACTATCTCAGGGGGTTGATTTGTGGATGCTCCTGAGGTGAGGAAAGAAGTCCTTTTTTTCTTTTTCCACTGTCTTTCAAAGAGAAGATTTTAAACCTTCCCTTCAGTGGGGGCACTAAAACTCATTTCCCCTATTTCTACACCTACAGTAAGCTTTAGTCCCCTCTTGCTCTTTTGAAATATGAATCAACAATGTGATGATGGGAAAGGTAAATGTTCCCTCTTAACTACTTTTAATAGCATAATGACTGGTTGGTATCAGCTAACGCCTTCCTAGGCCATACTGATGCTGACAACACATCTGATGCTGTCACCAGCTGGGTCAGCCAGTCCCTCTGAGCAGATCTTAACAATGGTTTAAACAGCACTTTGAGATCTGCTGTCAATCTTTTACTGGTCTCCCTTTATTAGATTCAATTCAAGCTTCTCCTTTTCTTTCTAAATGGCAAACAAATGCTTGAGAGTTGTCATCTGTTCGTGGTCAAGCCATGATCAGAAAACAGAGCTAAATTCCACGAGTATGTTTCTTTCTGCCAGCAATTCATCTGCTCCAATCGGCTACATCCCTCGGTGAAAACCTCATGGCTCTGGGTGAAAAGAAACCCCCTGAAACCCGTAGAAGTTTGGCTGTGTAAACTGGGCCAAGTCTTGTCCCATAGTATCTCTCTTGCTGGGAAGTTCCTGGGCTAGCCTGTTTATATTCATAGTGTTTATAAACTTTGCAGGGAGAAAGGCTCCCTCTCATTCCAGGTTGAGGCTTCACTGGTTATCTGCCCCAGCAGCTCTTGTCTTTGACTGTCCAAATGGATCCAGTGCATCCTGCCAGTGTCAGCCAGCAGATGTGGATAGCACAGACAGACAGAGAGCTGGACAGGAATGTTTCTGTGGAACTGTTTTTGGAAGGATAGTGTAGTTCCTGCAAAATAGAATTTTTCTGGTTTTCTACTTCTAACAAAAAAATGAAAACAAAATAGCTCATTTGGAATCAGCATGACATGAAAGTGCATTTGGGTCCTGCAGAGCATCATGGGAGTCATAATTTGGGTCCACTCCATGCTTATTCTTGCCTATGAATTTCTAATTCTGATTCAAGGTAGAACATATACTGGGACACGGGAAATTCCCCCTGGCCAGACACTCTGGTATTTCCTTACTTCTTATATGATTATTAAGAAGGAGAATTCCTCAGAGAGTGCCTTAACAAGCTTTATCTGTTCAGCTGGATGACAGCACAAAGAAAGATGACAAAGAGTTTGATGGTGGCGGTACCTGCTGGGACAATGACTCTCCTCTCATTGGTGGTCATGTTGGGAGGAGGCCCGTTCTTCTCATCCATGTAGGTGCTGTAACTCATTGGGTTGGATTCCGTCCCTGCTCCGACGAGTTTGCTGCATTTGTTCACACTGCAGTCTACGGGGGACTCCCTGAAATGCAAAAGGAAAGAGATGACTCGTCATTATTACACCCCTTTCATCCCTGCTGCAGCAGAAAGAAGTTTGGGTTACAGCATCAAGTGGTTCAAAGGTGGAAAGTTCAGGGGAGTTTCCATATCGGCCATTCCTGACCTGTCACATGGATGTCATAAGGTGATCTGTGAATCACAAGCCTCATGGAGGAGATACACAGATACACCTCCCTTCAGTTAACGAAGAACAGAAAATGCCAACAGGACAGGATGGTCACAAGAGGATACTGCACTGTCAGCATGGGATCGGAAAAGTCCGATTTATACCGGGCTGGATGTTATGGATCTTGTCTGTTCTTAACAGTCCCAGGCTTGTCTACTACTTGGATAGGGAACCTAGAAATCAGAGGTGCCTTAGGCATGAGTCAAGAACTTCAGACCACAGAAACCGTGTGTGGAAAAGGCTCTGGCTCCAGTTTCACTTCTGAGGAGATGGAGTGATGAGGAGGGAACATTTAGCAACTCAGGTGGCACTGTGCTAAGACCTGGCCTACATCAGACTCTTGGCAAGCAACAGGCTTTCCCTGTCCTGCTCTGGGAGAATTCTGAGCCTCCAAACCACAGAGAGCGAGAGCAGATTTTGTTTTTCTCCAGCTGCAGTAGTACCTCTGGCTTTTCATTCTAGAGGCCACTTAAAATACCAGTCCACAGCCTGCCACAGGCACCCAGCACATCCCAGCTCGGAAGGACGCACCGGACGGAGAAGGGCAGCAGTATTGCCCTCACCCTTACAAGCGTGCCTTAGTGCGCAGGCTCTCCGCAAAACAAGAGAGGGCAGTTTAAACTCCAGGGCAGTTTAGTCCAGGGCTTTAAGCACACAGCCGTCCTTCTTTCTTGCCAGGAGCAAAGCGGCCTGGGAAGAAACCATTTGCTGAAGGGTAAGAGCTGTGACAGTGCACCAGATCCCACCCTCTGAGTTCAGCTGGCAAGACTTCCAAGTTTGGACACTAAACAAATTTGTTTCTTAATCTGAGTGGGGGGGGAGGGAGAAATTACTGAAATTCAGTTATCATGGCTGGGAGATAAATGCTCCACCGAGATATTCTAAGGCAGATGGTAATTTTTTCCTCATGTCTTACTGAGGGAATGTTGCTTGAAAATGGAAATAAGATGTATAACTTACACATGTTCGAATTTAAGGTTTTACTATTTCGCCTACTGTTTTTCCAGGCAGGGAACCAAAATCCGCCTTCGGAGAAGCAAACTGCTGAAGGTTTAATGTCCCCGTGGCAGTCAGAGGAGAGTCTGAGCAACTGCAGGGACACCAGGGTTTTCACAGGGAATGTGATCATTTCTAACTTGCTGTTGCAATACTCAGTGTCAGGTGTTAAACGCTGCCTGTACTGGCAGAGAAAAAGCCCTGAGGCAGCACAAAGGATCTTATTCTCTCCTGAGGTACAGGCTGTCCTGAGAAGACTCGGTGAAGCAGAGGCAAGAACATCCACACTTCAAGGTGTCAGACTGTTCAGCTTACTGCTCGCTGGCCCTGAGGAGGTGACTGACCTCCTCACCCACCCTGCTTGAAGACTGAGTGCTGACTTAAAACGGTGTGGACAGCCCAGCTGGTGGGGGCAGACCTGAATACACCCATCCCCACGCAGGGATTCCCATCTTTGGGGTGAAGTTCTTGCTCCTTCAGACACAACAGTAGAATTGTCTTTGTGTTCCCTGCAGTCAGCACGTCTCGGGTTCTAACCGTGCTGGCCTAGGGTCCTTCTATGGGGTTTGCTCTCCCCCCCTTCCTCTGCTGTTAAATTTCTCTGGGAAATATCCCCCGCAGTTGAGATACACACTGTTCCTGATAAAACAGTTACGTACATAAAACTCATTCAGCACTAGAGAACTCCAGACTCTCAGATTATAGCATCTTCTAAAAAGTTTATCTTCCCAGGACTGTGCACACTTTCTACTAGCATGAAATGACACACTCGAGAAGACCACAGGGCCCTTGGCTGTCTCCACTCTGCCCAAGTATCGTGCACATTCACATGACCGATACAGCAAAGTAACAAATATAGCACCGGCGCTGTCAGATATCTCCTCGGTGGTTTTGTGATGGTTTTTCACTCTGCAGACTCTCGGCTTGGCAGTTAGGACCCTGCCTATCATCTGCCTCGCTCTCTATCTTCCAGCAGCCAAAAGCAGACAACCAAGTATGAAGGACACATCTGGAGAGAAGTTTAAGGGGCTGAGGTGCCCTTACCAACCTCTGGTTTACCCCTGTGGGAAGAGAAGCCCCTCTGGTAATCCTGCAGGATGTTAAACGTGCTCCATCTACCTGACAGGGTTGTGTCCATCTGGCCTTTCCCTCTGAGGAAGTTTTCTGGATGGTTGGGTCTAGAGCTAAACTCAGTGGGAGTCCGATAGCAGGACAGACATAACTGGGAACAGCACCACCAAAACTTAACTGGGCAAGAGACTGAACTATCCTTACGAAAAATGCCATGAAATCTTTAGTGACAGCAATCAGGGAGAGCCTTTCTTTTGTGACATCTGCAACCCAGAATTTCCTACCAGACCCAAACATTGCACGGGGAAATGAGGCAGCACTACCAGACTGACCTGTCTCTGCAGTGCCCGGGTGCCCTTTACTGTGCCACCCCAGCCTCAGATGAGGGATTTAGCAGTATCCCAGTGGAAGGGAGGTGTAGCTGCGGGCAACACAAGGAAGAATTCAGTGGGGGGAACAACTACAGTATCAAATAAAAAACAGGGAGCTGTGAGCCATGAATAGTGTATTCATTGAATGTAGCTCCTTCCTTAGCTCCTGCTTTACCCACACCAAGGCTAAGGTTTATATAGATTTCCCTGTCGTTTAAGATGGTTTGTGCGAGGGGATTTCAGATGCCAGATTAATCCTTGACTTTTCACGGAGACTTTAGGCTTGCAAGTGGCTATACATCCCACACTTGCTCAAGTTCTGGGCAGAAAACGTCATAGATCTAGTAGGGTAAATGGATATAGGCTGCATTCACAAGAGCTCTTAGTACATTCACTGTGGCAGTGACAGAGGCCAAGGAATATGAAGCAGTTCGCATTCCCACTGTCCGTCCAAAGACTCTTCGTTCCAGCAGCTCCAGTAGCAGTCTCTGGGGATGCCAAGAGCTTGGTGTTTTGGGAAAGTTTATGCTAGACTGGCCAAAATGGACAAGCAGCTAGGCTGGCATTGACTAATGAATCCTCTGTACAGCATCAGCCTTGTGTTCCAGGTACCTGAAAATAAAGCAATTACTGTCCCGGGGCCTCTGTCTAAGAATCACCTTTGGCTTTTATTTGAAAGAGCAAAAGAAGGGATTTCAGTGATTTCTGAACCTGCCTCTGCTGTGGTCAGGCAGTTATTTTCTCCTTCTTTCTATCCCTTTCTTCCTACCCTTTCATTCCTCCTCTCTTCCCAACATTTTTCTTGTTTTTAAATTAACCTCTTTTTGCTCTAGGTCCCCACTTGGTCATCTCAGCTTCAATCTTTACACTTGAAATTAGATTTTAATTACTTTTGTTGTGTTCAGTGAAGGAAGTAAGAAGAGACAGGCTGTGATTCTGCTCACAGGCAGGGAACAGATCAATCAGGCAGAATCACAGCTCCTCCAAACCTGCAGCTACCTGCACTGTAACCCTGCCTCTCACCCCACTCGCAGGAGCAGCTTCATGCGGAGAAAGTCTAAGTCTGGAGAAGAAAGGGACAGCTGTAAAAAGGATGGGAAGAGACACACAGGCTACAAACCGCATGAGGAAAGCACAGAGGCTCAGGGTGGTCTAAAAGAACCGTGTTTATCACAAGCAGGAGGTAATGTCCCAGGCTGGTGCTCTGGCTGGGGACTAGAACACCGCTGGGAATCCCACTAGAGGGCTCACACGCTACTTAAAGGGGATTTTTATTCTTACACACACCAGAGATGGTCCCTTTGTTTTGTTTGGAGAAAATTATCGTGGCATAAAAAGGTTCTGACATCCTTGGACCTTAGATTATTTTCGTATTCTGAAGCAAGAGAATGTCTCCAAAGCATTTTCAAAGCATTGACTTCATTTTTTTAGCCTGACAAAATTTGTACCACCAGTTGGAATTACCCAGCGAAGTCTGCCTGTGTCCGTGCACTAATCCAGCACATCAGAATATTCTCTTATCTTCGAAGATCATTTTGTAATATCTTTATTTAAAAAATATCTCTCTGAGTTTAGCTACAAATGCAGATCTGTTGTAGCTCGGTCAAACTTTGGAACGTCTGTTGTTTGGTTCACTCTTTGCGTTTGGGATTATGTAAAATATGAGGAATAATCTATTATTAAATTGGGTTAAACTTTACCCAGTGCTTTTCTAAATAATCCTCTTCCTTTATTTATTGGAATTTAAAATGAGAAGAATTTGTTTTGGTTTGTTTTTAAAGATGCAATTGATTGTATTTACCTCATAAAAGCATCTAAAGGTCCCAAGAGAAAGGGAGGCCTAGCACGTTGGGAACTGCACAAGCACATTGTAGGAGACAGATCTTTCCCTGAATGGGTTCTAAACAAAATAAAAGACACAAACCCAGCAGAGAATAAAAATTGCAAGCCCCAAATGGATGCAGAGAGAGATGAGCAATGTATAAAACTGGATGGAAAAGCTGGACTTTGAGTTTTCCTGTGTGAAATAAGTCAGTGCTACGAAGACAAGACCTACCCCAGTAGGTTTCCCTACCCCAGTGACTAAAAGGGTGTAAGAAGCACAAGGACTTTCTGTTTTCTGTGTTGGATTTTAACTGCCTCGTGTTTGGACGCTAACAGCCCCAGCTAGTATCCAGTTATCTGGGAAATTCTGTCCAGTTTGGGAGTAAACCAGGAAAAGCTGCCATGGGTAGAAAGCTGATGAGGGTTTCCTTGTTGTTCAGCACTTGGAGGGATGATTCTGCAGAAAGGCCTGGAGAGGTTCTTCAAAGACCACTTGTCCCACCCTGCTGAGGGCCAAACCATCTCCTGGGGGAACTCAGACCTGCTTCTGAGTGCTAAGAAAAGCCAGACACTGTCTCTCACCATCATCCAGCTCACTCCACTGCAGCTTTCCTCTAGCTTTATCACTCTCTAGAGCTCACAAACCATTCTCTCAATGAGCAGTAAACGCCAACGCTTCGAGTACAGGTGAAACACAGAATAAAAGCTGCTCCCTCTCATGAGGCAGCTGGAACCCGTAAGAAAGCGTGCTTGAAAAACAAGAGGGAGAAGGAGAGGCAGGGAGGGAGGGAAGGAGGGAGGGAGGGGGAATAGGTTTTGTTATTCAGTCCACAATTAATTTGTGCTGCAATCGGTGTCTGCAGCTCAGATGGGGAGTCAGTTTTGCCAGGCAGCTGATGGGCAGAGGAAGAAGCAAGTGGAGTGGCCCAACTCGCAACAAAGAACTGCGGTGGACATGCAGGGAAGGGGCAAGTTTTTAGCCATGAATAAATAGGAGGAGAGGATGGATAAGACAAATGAATGTCATTTCTTGGGTGGATTGGAGCTCTCGTGCTAACAAGGAAAGACTGAAGCTATTTCAGCACTCAGTTCTGATACTCAAAACAGTCTTTTCCTTTTCTCTAACAGGTTGGGAAGTTGTTACCCCTCTTTCAGAGAGACTGAGGACACAGTTTCTGCCTAAGAATCTCATAGTCTAGAGCAAGCCCATAAAGAAGGATTTCCTTTTTGCCCAGAATAAACACACTTCTGGAGGGCCCTTCTCCACGGGTACCAGAGCACTTACAGTTGTTAATGAATCAGTTTGTCAAACCACCACCCTTTTTTTTTTCTGAGCAGATGAGGAAATTGTGGCACAAAGATCACAACACAGGAGCTACCCCAAACACTTCATTCCCAAGTAGGTGCAATACACATATGAGAATGTTACATTGACTTTTGGACCTACAAGGACACACATGTGCAGAATCTATAGAGAACATGTGCTTACAGGGTCTGAAAAGCATAACACCACACTGCCTGTGGTAGCTCAGTGGACGTGACAGGACTATTCCTTCCCTCAGCCCTCCAAAATTCAATGGAATGAGACAGAGAATTAGCAGAATGGGAGAAAACACTCTCCATTTGTTGGTCTTGACACAAAGGGTGTGAGCACCTGATGAAATGCAACCAAGAGCTTCCTCACCCAGTTGTGTTTTTCATGGAATAATTCTATTTTCCTGTGTTTCAACCTCAATTCTGAGATCAGAAACACTAGTGCAAAAAAATCCATGTCATTCTTATGAAATTCCAGAAATGATACTAAGGTACAACTGAGGCAAGCTCAAATTCAGTCTACAAATGATCACCATCAAAGAGCAACTGACTCAAAGCCCCTTTATCTTAGAGCAAAATCAGCATCTGCTGTATACTTATGAGGAAAAAAAACCACGCTGTTGTTTGAAGTGTTTAGTACTATCAGCTCACTACAGAAGCCTGAAAATGCGAGGCTGCTTTCTGTTTCAAACTCTGCACTTTGCTAGGTTCTCAGAAACCAGGAAAATAGGCTGTTACAGGAGCCTTAAACAAACCCTACAAGAGAAACCCCCTTGATTGGTTAACTGCCCTGTTCTAACATAATGCAAATATCAGAGATGTTTGTCACTTTGAAATGAAAATCAAATTTAACATTAATAGGAACTCATGCTAATAGAAGCTCATACTAAGAAATAAAGTAGTTTTTCTTCATTGCATCTGTCTACATCTGAAAAAAAAATGGAAATTTCTACACTTTTGTCCAAGGAGATATTTTTTTCCTAGGCTTTGAGCTCATAGAAATGTTTTTACAAGAGACAGTCTGAGCTGTGATGGTGTTTTCAAGTCTTTGAATTTCTCATTGAATGGGGAAATGATCCATCCCCAGCTCTAACTACAAATGGTGGAGGGCAGACCTCCTGCCTTACTGGCTAAAAGCTGTAGAGGATACATCATCACCAGGTCCTTCTGATGGTCACCAGCACTGCTCATATCTAGCCCTGAACTCTCTTTCTCACCAGTGGTAGTCTATAATTCACACAGAAGAGGTGGGTTTATGTCTTTTGGGTTTTTACACCTCATTAGACCGTCATGAAGGAGCTCAGGCTGCATGACTGACTCCAGGAGCCCCTTGAGCCATGGCACATTTGTGGGATCCTGGACTAAGTGGCGAAATGTGTGATTGACCACAGTGTTTGCAGCATGAACTCTGTCCCCAGTCTCCTGTCCCAGTCTGTACAGCGTTCGTGGAGACTGGCAGAGAAACATGCTGCAGAATTGTGAGAGCAAGAGCCTCGGGCCCTGAGTGACAAAGGAACTTCATGGGGAGAGGGTCCTACACAAAGGGTGGCGTCTGTTGATAGGCAGGATGAGAACACGAGTGGACAATACATGCTTTGCTTTTATTTAAGATCCAGTAGATGTGGAAAGAGTCTTTCCTTACCTTGATCCATTCATGTGGTCATATTCCCTTTTGACGTTGACCCGGACGGGCTGATTAATCCACTCCTGCTGAGGAGGCAAAGGGTTGATTTTGTGCGGCTGGCCATAGTCGGGGTTCCCTGAGGCTGTCATATCTGCCTTGGGGAGGTGAGTGGCAGCGCCGTACGTGGAGTCAAAGAGGGACTGGTCGTCGCTCACCACCGACAGAGCCTCCTGAGGAGAAAAAAAGACACAAAACCAAGTGCTCAGAGTCGTGACTAAACTAGTAACTCCACTCTTAGTCTCTCTTTGAGCTGGTGAGCACCTGCAAGGGCCCTGCAGCTGCCCGGCGCTGTCTGAAATTGCCATCTGCCAGGATCGCAGGTTGAATCAGATTCTTTGGGGTCCATTAACCCCTATGCAAAACTAGTGGGTTGCTTTGCTGGCTGCTGCACTGCTCTGGGTGGGGTAAGAGTTCAGGTTAATAACTTCTGCAAAGAGCAGAGGTGGCTGCTGAGCGCTGTGTCATTCTCATTGCTCGCTGTGAGCAGCTCTATCTGCACTTTCATAGAGTTACTGACCCACCTGCCTGCACTTGCCGGTCCAAAATCACCCCAAGAGAAATGTGACATTTCTGGAGTGTCACTTGGAGGCCTCCACATCTTCTTTCAGAGGGTTTTGCTCGGTGTTTATGTTTTGAGGTTATCAGGGGAGGAGAAGCAGCCAGTGCAGGTCAGAGTTATGGGTGTTAGTGGTGGGATGAAAAATGCATTACTTTACACTTTGTGTTTATTTTGTGGGAAGCGTAGGGCTGGTGAGTTACCAAACTCTGCATTTCTAGAAATGCTTCAAAACAGGAAATTATCCTTTTTTTTTTTTTCCTGCCGAAACTCCGAATGTTGACAAAAAGTTTTGACTATCAATTTCCTTGCCTTGATGCTCTTGGGTTTTCTAAATGAAGCGTGCCAGGCTCGTAACGGCCTTGGCACGGTCCTGCCGTGCTCAAAGGGCATTTGACAAAGTCTGCGTGTTCTTTATGGAGCTGAGTTAAATGCACATAACACAGCTGCCATTATGGCTGGCAAGGCAGAAAGTGAACAACTAAAAGCACACGCTGCTTTAATGGGAGTTAATGGAGCTGACCTCCAAAATAAAAGCAGTGACAGATTCACCTACCCTGTGGACCCAGCATTCAAAAGACCCGTGACATCGATGTGTGTGCAGCAGCGGGTTACCCGTGAACACACAGACACTCTTTCTCTTGAAAGCCAGTGTGTTGCTAAACCCCCAGTGCTCAAAATTCACAGGGGATGGTCCAGATCATGAGCTTTTAAAAAGAATAAATGATAGCTCTCCCCTCACTTCCCCCCCGGTAGCTGTTTCTGAGGTTCCATAACCAGGAAGGGAAACAGAAATTCTGAAACTTAGAAAAGCCAGCTGTTGGAATCCTCCGATTACATGAGAATCTAAGTGCAAATCAGATCTTTGCAGGCTCGTGATATCTTCACAAGAAATGTCACTAGAGTCTACTGGGTGAACATGAGAACCCCTCTTAGCTTGAAATTAACCCACTTAAGAAGAGCCAGGTCAGTCCTCTGCATTCACAAATATCAGCAATTTTCTATCTCTGATCTCAGATCACGTTACAAAACCAAATAAGCCTGAATAGCCTCGAATATAAAGGGGCCTGACTAAGCTTGAATTCGATGGAACCCTCAAACATCTGCTTAAGTCCTGCTGAAGTTACAGTATTTGCTGTAAAAATGTTGTGAGCAACCTCTGGCAGTGCTCTGCAGAGATGGCTGCAGCCTTTAAACCACAAAATCGAGAACTTTTACCCCACGCTGCCTAAAGCTGCATGTTGCAAGGAGCTCAGACCCTGTTCATCCTTTCCAGCAGCTTTTTCTGGGTGGGTTCACTATCTTTCCAAATTAGACCCTCCTTTTTTGTTTTTTTCTTTAATGTGAGTAAGCTTGGGAGTGGAAGGTGTTCCTCAGAACTTCCTTGTGATGCAAGGCTGTAGTGACATGCTGCCGCTCTCATTTATTTTGAGTCAGGTTGTCATGCAGAGAAGTTCCTAAATAACAATTCTCTGTAAGTTTCTGCTTCCTCTCAGTATAAACTATGTGGGGTTTCTTCCATTCTGGCTTGAAGGGGCATACCCAGGGCACTGGGCTGACTGATGATCTCTAGATCCAGTCTCAGCTATGTATCTTACTGGTCAGAGGCAAGGAAACCATGAGTACCTCTGAAAATGCATGGAATACATTTTTTAAATGTTTGGGTTTGGAGATTTCCAGTCTAAAAACATAAACAAAGTTGGGGGTTTTCAGAGTTGGGAAAATGCTTTTTTCTGCCTAACGCCATTTTTTTTTCTTTTGAAGAAAGGGTCTGATAGAAAAAAGTTGGATAGCTGGGATCTTTATGGCTGCTCCTCCCCCAAAAAACTGAAAACAACCCACAACCCACCCCAAAGAACAGCCCTAGACTAGGATCAATGCTTAGGGTGACATCCAAGTACAGCTATCTCTACACACACCGGCAAGTACACCCTTTGATACACAGACCACCTGATGGAGAAGCCTGCCGCCTGAGATAAGGATCTTCCTTGAAAGACAGAGGGGCTGCTAGGCCCAGCCTGCGGCAGCAACTGGGTTTAACTGGGCTCATGCTGATCTCCAAGGCAGGCAGCGGCTTTTGCCGCTTGAACGCATCCAGACTGCAGGCTCCACTGTCTTTAAAACTCTGTCGCACACAAGAACAGAAAGTCAAATGCAACGGCTGCATCACGGCGGGGCCGAGTGGTTGCTGAACCAGGAATCGTTTGAGCCAAACCCCTGAGTTAGTTACAGCCACAAAAGCTACAGACTCAAGGCTCTGGAGGAACTGAAGACGCTCAGAGCAGATCAGGCAGAGATAGTGGCTTGTAACACCTGCTTACGGTGCGGGTGGTGCATGCAAATAGCAAACGAGTATTGCTGATGGCATGCAAGGGAAGTTGGGTGGCACGTTGCCAAGCCCTGCTGCAATCGGCTTCTCCGTGCACATCCACAGCTTAAAGAGAGAAAAGAAAAAGGTGGCAAGCAACAAGCAGCCTTTAGCTGGTGGGCCTGGGTAGGGGGACCACTCGTCCTAGCAGTNCCTAGCAGTGAGGACTGCCTGGGATTTGGTTTAACTCTCTCAGAAGATGACAGGGCTTGGCTGGCCCTGCCACAGCTTTAGGCTACAGACCAAGATGGGGATCGTGTACAACCATCTATCACAGCACACCACCAGCTATCCTGTACCACTCACTGTCAGAGGTTCTGCTTGCTTAGATCCAGTTTTGAAGAACTAATCTGTTCAGGAAGTGTTTGACTTCAGCTCTGGTTGAGGAAGAGATCAACATTTGGATTGAATACCAGAGGGCAGATTTCCACCCCTGGAATCGAGAGCTTCTTAGCGTTTGTTGATGGGTAACTGGGAAAACACACGGAGGTGTTAAAGGTGCTAACATAACCTAACCAGACAGGCCACAGCTCGCCAGGGCTCCCCCCATGCTGTTGCCTCCCAGGCTGCGTCCTTGAGCTGGCCAGACTGAGTCTGAGACAGGGGTCTTGTGTGTCTTATTCTGGCATATATGTTACATTATATTGCCTCCGGGAATAGGCTAGCTTCAGTTTTTCCAGCTTTTAATCACATTCCTGGCATAAATGTGGCAAAGCCCGTCTAGGGCAGCTTGCGGCGCGGCGAAAGGCGAGTTCGACT
>VWZY01010093.1:219973-249388 GCA_013399075.1 Chloroceryle aenea
GTCCCTTCCAACTCAAGCCATTCTATGATTCATTTGGATAATCCCACGCAAGGCCCAGACTACAACCCCACACTCTAGTCCATCCAGTCTTCACACCACACAAAGACAGCCCTCTGGAGCTCTTTCAGCACACTTTTCATGAGGTTTGCTCACGCTACTCCACCGTCCTTACACGATATGATGTGATTGGTGCCGGGACTCCACAAAACTCCCCTTGGAAAATCATAAACATAAGCATTTTATTGCTAACAACCACAATCCAATCTCGTGCCCTTCACAATCAATTTAAGGGCTGCTTCTCCAGCGGCGGATTTGCGGGCTGCAGCCAGCACCGGCGATCCGTCACGACACTGCAGCGTGAGCAGCAGGCTCAGAGCCCTTGCTGCCAAAGAGCGTCGCTCTTTGCCTCTTCCAGCTACTTGTGGTGTTNTGGGAGAAAGGTCATGAAAACGAGAGCTGGTGAGGTGAGAGCAGCCAGTGCTTTCATCCCAGGGATAACCCAGTGCCTACAGTAATGGCTCTTCCCAGGTCTGTGTGATGCATTTTCACTGACTACTGATTTGAGCTCTTTACATTCACTTTTCTGGCCATAACCACATTTAAAAGGCATTGCTAAAGATCAAAGGTTCACCCTCCTCCACAAAGTCTGCCTTAGAAGAGAAGAAAACGCTGAATATGTGTACATGCCATGCATGGAAAGATTACTGCCACCTCTAGAGGGGTGACTTTTTCCTTTTCTTTTTCTTTTTTTGTAATAACATAATTTCACCACTCTCAGTCCTGTGAGGAAATCACTCCTGAAATATTTGTGTAAAGAGAACGTGACCAACACAGTCCCACTATCTGAAGAGCTCAGATGTACGATGCGAAGCCCCAGAATATGAGGTGCCAGCAGCAACGAGCCTCACACATGGCGTTGAGGTTAGCACAGAGGATCTATTCCTTGAATAGAAATGACTTTGGCATTGCAGTTTTACGAGTCAGCACTTCTGCTGCCAACATCTCATACAGGCCGAAAAGAGATAACATCAGACTTACAAGAAAATGAGTCAAATATCAAATTCAAAAAGAAGCAAGAGCCTGTGTTGATCTTGGGGCAGCAAATATGGATGGATTTGGGCACTGAATGAAGAGGCAGGAAAGCAGAGTATTATTCTTATCCCTGCCCTTGATCTTTGGCATAACCTTTAACAAAGTGTTTCCCTGTCTGTGTCTTTTTCATCCCATCACTCCTCTCTTGCCCTGATCCATGCGCACTGTGGGCATAGAGCCTCGTCCAGTGCTGTTACTGGAACACAAACAGGAATCAAGGCCTTACAGGAAAGATGGAGAGGGACTTTTTATAAGGGCATGTGGTGATAGGACAAGGGGCAATGCCTTTAAACCAGAGCAGGGGAGATTTAGATTAGACACTAGGAAGAAGTTCTTCAGTCTGAGGGTGGTGAGATGCTGGCACAGGTTGCCCAGGGAAGCTGTGGCTGCTCCATCCCTGGATGTGTTCAAGACCAGGCTGGATGGGGCTTGAGTGACCTGCTCTAGTGGGAGGTGTCNCAAAGCAGGTCGGCTCCCCAGACAAATTGCAAGGCAAGCTTTCCTCTGCAGCTCAGGCTGCCTTGGTTTTGTTTTGCACCCAGAAAGCTACGTCGGAGAGTTAACTGAGAAGAAAGCATCGGGGATTTTTCACAGTTCGAATAAATGGGGAAACTACAACTTAGTAACTGATGCTAGGAGGAAACACAAGATAGGAATAAAAAGCAGACACATGTTGAAATTAGCCAGCTAAACAATGGGGCAGAAGGATTATGCAGAATTTCTCCTAAGGAAATATGTCATTTTTTCTTATTTTTACACTTCTTCTTTCCATGAAGTTTCATGCCAGGTGGATAAAAGAAGGCTGCTAACAGGAATGCTTTATTATTTTGATATCAAATCTCCAAAGCTTGACTCAAAAAAGGAAACAAAAATTAGACCGTGCTTCTGTAAATTCACTTTTCAGAAGAGCCCTTGAGCTTGATAGAATCTGGACCAGATTTCTTAGTCTAAACTTCACATAAACCATTTCAGAGCCTATTTTGGTTTGTTTCCAATAGGTTAAGTACCAAGTGGGAATAACCAGAACACAGTACAAGTTGCTGCCTCGGGGCTGATAAGGAGGCATAGGAACACCAGCCTCTGGGAAATCTGTAGGAGATGTCTCCGTGCAGTCTCAGCACAGGACCAGGAGAGGAACTGGGGAGGGAAAAAAAAAAAAGAGAGAAAAACCAAAAGAATCTTCCCAAACTACTGCTGTAACTTCTTGACCTCTTAAAAGTAATATGGTGAAATCTGAGGATGAATGTGTCTGAGAGATGATAGATCTCCATCATCCAAGTTCCTAAATCCTGGCAGTGTGCAGCAGCTATTCCTTTAAAGAGGGAATTCCTGGGGGAATTCCTGTCCAATTCTGCCAACCAAGACACACAAGATGATTTAGGATGAGCACTGAACCTTGGGGGTAAAGTTAAGCCTGTTAAAAATGCTGGAAGCTTTGCCATTGGCAAAAAATGGAAACTTCAGTCAGGGGCAGCAAATTTCACTGCAAAAGGAGTCACCTCCATGAATTAATCAGCATAATTCTGCCGTGATGGGAGGACTACATGATCTCTCAAGATCTTTTCCAAGCCATCTCATGTTTTCAGAAAATCAGTCAGCCCTTGCCACATGTTAAGGCTCTCCTTGGCCAGTTTACCATTCTCATATCACCACTGAGCTCTGCCCACAGCTTTTCTGTTCTAAAGTTGCCCATGCTCACTGGGAATAAAACTTGACACTGCGTGCGTGATTGCTTTGCAGAGCTGGGCAGTCAAACCCACCTAGCTCTAATCCACCATCCTTTTAAGTTGTTGTGTTTGGGTTTTTTCCCTCACCCTCAAAAAATAATTGACTGCACGGAGCAGATGCATTTGTAAACAGAGACACATGGATATAACTGTGAACATACACACTTCAGTAAATATTATTGTAGCATTTTTAGGTCTTTTCTGCTGAAGACACATGGAGGGAAACTGCAAGATGGTTTCAGAGTCTGGCTTCCTGACAAACCCAAACTATCCTGAGGAATAAACCCAGTCTATGCTATGGAGAAATCTGTGCTGACCTCAGCTTTGTCCTGAAGCACCCACTGCCCGGCTCCTCTCCTTGATGTTCTGCCAGAGGCTGCTTTTCAGTGGCAGATTTTTCATCAGGACTTTGCAGACTGACCAAACCCTTTGCTTCAGAAAACTTGGGCTCACTTTAAACTGCGTTTGCCTATTGCGGTAGTGCCACCATGTCTCTCAAAGGGGAGCTTTTTGGTGGTATTTTTATTCATACCAGAAACTATGACCATATAACGAGCCTGCTGTTTTTGTTTTCCACGTGCAAAGAGCAATCAAATCTTTTCAATATAAATGATTCACCCAATAATGAAAACAATAAAAGGAGAAACCCCAAAGTACGGGGGGGAGATTTGGCATGGGAGAGGGTACGTCACATCTTTGTGCCTCCTCTTTAACAGGCTGCCTTGGAAGAAGGCACAGAGCTGCATTTTAAAAGCATGAAGGAATCTGTGCAAACCATCGATTCTCGTCTCTGCAGTTTAGGTTCCTGCTGCTAAAGCACTGGAAACTGTAAAAAGAGTGTTCTCCCAGGAATTTGAGATCTGGGAGGCGGCAGTTTAGAGACACACAAATATTTCAGGTTCCTCTGAGCTCTGACTCACTGCCTCACCGATGCCCATTCATTATTTTGTATTTCACTTTGATAGCATTGTCCCGGTTACATTCACAAACACCGCAATCGTATCCTGTTTTGTTCTCTGACACCATTCCCTTCACAATCGCAGGAAGCCCATCAGGAAACATTCATCGGGTGCTGTTATGTTTCCATCCGCAGAGAACAAAACATGCACTTTCAGCCCAAGATGACTTATTCCAGACTAAGGAAAAACAACAGCACGAAAAAATCAAAGCAGAGTCTCCAGGAGAGAGCGCAGTATGTGCTTCTCCCCCGAAACAGGGGTAGGAGTCCTGAGCAATGCTCAGCGCCTCTTACCTAGGGGATGGAAATGTTCAGCCAAAAGGAAATAAAAGGGATAATCCATCACTGACATCTACAGTGCATATTGCAAGGTCTGGACACTATATCAGAGGGGGGCAAGCAAAAGTCCAACGGAGTCCTGCAGCTGAATCCTAAACCAGATGTGGCTTGAGATTTCAAGCGTTAGGGCTCGAGTCTTTTTGCGCACTGGGTTTGGCCCTGGTCCCTGAGCTATGTTTGGATTAAATCCGTGTTCAGGGTCTCAGTGCTTATGATATTCAGAGGATAAATTCACTGTTTCAGCCCAGAGCTGGTTACTTAGGCTCGCTGTCAAGCGCACATCACATGAGTATGAAGATAAGAGGAAATGAGGGAGGTGGTTCAGGACTCATAGGAACACGTCTTCCCCAAGAAGCATCTGCGTTGGCTCGATAGAGCACTGTGAAACTGTTACCTGCCTCTTCACCAGAACAAAGGGCACAGGTAAATCCCAAGGTTGGGATTTTCCAAAGAGCCTGATGTTACACAGGTCACATTCACATTTAGCAGGAGCCGGGAGTCACAGTCCCTGGAATCCCTCTAAAATATTAGGTTTAAACCTCATGAGAGAGGCCAGAGAAAAGAGGAGCAGCCAGCAACAATACTTGGAGCAGGTTTTCCCTTCCTGACCCTGGCTGCAAATACAGGTGCCATCACTGCCCAGCTGAGCACTCAATACAGCCCCACATTGATGCCTTCTGCAGAATACCCAGCCTCTGCTGGCTCTTTCTCCAGTTCCCAACTGGTTTCCTCCGCTTGGCAGCGGAACTGACGGCTGCCACCCTGCTGGGATGGCATGGATCTGTGTTTTTCTTGTGCACCGAGCCCAGCCCCTGCGGCTCCAGTGACGAGATTGTTTCTGCATACGCCTATAGGAAAAGCAGAGATTTTGTGAACAAGCCGGCTCGTGGCATTCCAAGGAAAACAGCTCGGCAGGATTACACTGAGATATTTTTTTTGTCAATCTCCATCGAGATACTTGAACAGGAAAACCCAGTTTACACCACTGGAAGTTCCCAAGGGCTTTTAATTTCTTTACAAAGAAATACTGATGGTTTAATTTTGGTGCACGAGAAAGGTCCTGGAAGGATTTGGGAATAGTCATGGCTCTCACCTCTTGGACCAAACCCATACTGGCACCTGGGCTGGAACCCACGGGTAACATCGCAGTACAAAAAGGAGTCACAGAATCACAGAATCTTCAGGGTTGGAAGGGACCTCGAAAGATCATCGAGTCCAACCCCCCTGCCAGAGCAGGATCCCCTAGAGCAGGTCACACAGGAACGTGTCCAGGTGGGTTATGAATGCCTCCAGAGGAGACCCCACAGACTCCCTGGGCAGCCTGTTCCAGTTCTGTCACACTCACCGTGAAGAACTGACAAGGTGCTTTTCTTCCTACTGGTACCAAACAGCCCAGAGGAAAGACAACCAAACAGCCCAGAGGAAAGACAACCCTACCAGCAAACTGCGATAGTAAAATAGCTTCTCACGCTATAGCAAAGCTGTTGCTGAAGGCAAACATCCAGATTAAATATATACATCTAATGCCATCTGCCTCCTGGCTAACTCACAAAGATGTGAGAGTAAAAATATTTTTAACAGGGACTCTGTTTACAGCTGGGTTAATGTCTCCATGTCCCAGTTTCCCTATTCTACCTGCCTCCAAAAGAGCTGGGATTCTGTGGAGTCCTCTACTGTCCTTGGAGGTCACAGAAGCAACAAGTGTTATCCTAGGGCTACAACTGCCAGACAACAGCAAAATATATTCTCCTCTCAGGCTGAGCAAAAAATTTACCAAAATCTCTTATCAGTAACTGTTGGGTTTATCAGCATGTTGCTGCAAAAGACTCTGAGCCTTGCTTAGATAAATGAGGTTTCTTGCTACTGTCACCTCAAGAAGTCTGCACCTAGAGATAGTTTTCCATACCTGTGAGGACCAATGGTGGCTTTTTCCCAGCTCCCCTTGGAGAAGCAGACCTGGGAGGCAGAGGCCGTGGATGAGTTCATGGCAGGGAGTTTGAGTGTTTCGTTGTGGGGAAAGCGGGCTACACACTGAGCATGGGCTCACAGTGGATTTGGGAGGGAGCTGGGAGACGAGGCTGCCAGCAGCCAGGTCCCAGCCCTGAGGCCAACGCAGCTTTAGGTAGGTCACTTAGTTCTGTGTCCCAGCATTCTCCTCCGATGGAGGGGATGCTGAAAACACATATACCCAGGGCCAATTTGGGGATGATTCTGTCAGGTGTCTGTCATCTCTAGGACCTTTGCTCAGACCTCCACATGATCCACGTTATCCCTTAACAAATCCCCATCTGTGACAATTAATGGCATGGTTTTGTTTGGGTTTGGTTTGCTTTTGGTGTTTTTTTTGCTTTTGTTTGGGTTTTTTTTTATAATGAAAATCATTAGCTCTGGCTTGATAACTGAAGAACAGAGCTGTTGAGCTCTGGGATCCAGGCAAAGCCAGGATCTCAGGGGTGCCACGCAGACAAACATGACATTACATTCATTTCACAGCACAGGAACCAAAGCAAAGCAACCAAACACTCTGCTCAAAGTCAGTTGGTATAAGGTAGCTAAAACTAAGATTAAATCTTCCCAAAGCTCCCTGTCCTCTAGAAAAGAGGCTGCCTTTCCACGCAACGCTTCGGGATGCTTTCGGGGATGACTGCGACGTGTTTTCCTATTGCTGAAGAGTTTCTTACACTCAAATCATGCTAACAGAAATAAGAAGCAGGCCTCTCGGCACATCTCCATGTTCTTAGCAGAGCTGATAGGACTGCTCTTATCTCTACCCGGGCAAGTCCCCTGAGCTGTGTTGAAAAGCCTTTTTATCAGATGCAATTTAAAGAGAGTTCTTTCTGAGATGTAGCTCTGCAGCTCTGGCAGGGAAGTGGGGCTTCTGACTAAATCTCCTCTGGTTTTGTTTAGCACTGGGGTGAGGGAGTAGGACAAGGTCCTATTTGTGGGGCCGGCAAGACAGGGCTGCTCCTTGCACCTTCCCTGGAACAAGGTTCTGCTCCTTCAGTCAGGGGGAAACCCTGTCAGAAATGGCTTAACGATCTTCTAATATTTCCATGCAATTAAAGGCCACATCTGTCTCACAGACCCCGTCCTCCTTTGCTAATGTACAGACATGAACTAAACAGTCTGTCTTGTCGATTCGCAGGGTAACAAAGGGGTCTATTCATAACACAGGCACTTTGGCTATTTTCTGCGTGTGTGAAATGAAATAAGAGTTTGCATTTGGAGAATAACCTGTGTTGGAGCTAGCAAGAGATTTCTGCTCTAATAAATCAATCAGCTTTACCGGCTAATAAAATAGCCCCCCTCCTAATGCCGACTGCGCTAACCAGACAGCCACCCTACAGAGAGGCAGCTACGGTTTCGGTGCAAAAGCAAGAACCTAGGCTAGCTTGATATTAAAACTCATAGGAGGATTAAAAAAATAGGTATCAGCTCGGATGGGATTTTCCAAGAAGAGTTATCCCTGGCCCAAGGAATCTGGGTGTCATCTCTGCGGCCTGAGCTGCGCTGCTCAGAGGGCACACGGTTTACTGCTGTCTTTTAGGTGGCTCCAAGCCAAGAGTGGTTCCACTCTTGTCCTTGCTTGGTTCTTTCTGAAGAAAATGGGAGCATTGCAGAAAAAGAAAAACAAGAATAAAATAACCAACTGCCCTTCAAAACACCATTTGGGATTTGTTGGTTAAATTCAGGGCTTAGAAAGAAACCAAAAACAAGCAAAGAAAACAAATGGAGGCACCCGTTGGCATAGTCCCAAACCAATACCAACACCGTGTCCTGCCCTGACTAAGAGTTTCGGGCAATACCTGCACACGTATCAGACAGTAAGGGCAGAGCAAGGAATTATCACTGCTCCTTTAGCATTTTCCTTGTACATGGCTTTGGGGAACGGGCTGTTAGGGTTTGGGGTTTTTTCTCTTTTCTGAGCCCAACACCTTGGCCCACCGGTTCATATCTGGTCACGGGCTGTGTTTCTGCCCTCTTAGTGCTTTCACGTTACAAATAAATGCACTAATAATGTTCACACCTTAATGTACCTCATTTCCTCAGCTTTCAAATAAGTACAGGAAGCCCAGAAAAGATCCTGTGGTTTTAATGCTAGAGTGGTATTTTGGAGATGTGGGCTCATTTACCATCCAGGCAGCAAAATGGTTTGTTCAACTTGAGTTCTTTGGGTAAAATAAGGGGGGAAAAGTGGGTGTCAAGGCCACAGAGATGGACAAACCTAGAGTGTGGCGAGATTCCATTTTCATATCATGAGAAAATTATGGAGGCTGTGCAAACTATTCCAATCCTGATGATGGACAGAAAGGTGAAATGATTATTCTGAGGAGTCCATGCAAGGACAACTCTGACTCAAACACACACAGTGCTTCTGCCCTTTGCCCAATTTCAATATTTAAGCAATTCTAGCCTGTAGACTTTGAATGATCTTTTTTAAGACTTTATACAGACACCTAAAGAAGCAATTAGATGCTTAGAGATATTTTAAGAAAATCTATGTAATTCTTAACTCTGACTGATTTAATTGGCCTGAGCAGGTACCTCACTGTCTTGGAGGGTCTGATCCTCTCCCCAGTCCTCAGCTTCTCAGGGATTCCAGGCACAAAGATGATCCTCACAAGGGACATGTTCTTACTGGTTTGGAAAGGTACCACATGGACAGCCAAGGGAAGAAGCCTGTCTTCCTCATGGAAGGTCTAGCAGTCACTTTTCTCATCAACATTCTCTTCAGAGCAAGATTTTGGCCAGACAGTAATTCATCAGTGCTTCTTTCTCATCTGCCATGTCTGTTCCTCTTAGTTTGTGATGCTGATTATGACAATTTCTCTTCAACGGGGACGTCAAAGAGATTTGAAACGTTGCTTCAGATGATGTTTACATGATGAAGAGTAAGAACGAGAATAAGCTCCTCACAAACAATGCAGCTTTGAGGGGTCCTGGGGTCTGATGGGCAGCTCGGTGACAAAACACCTCACAGAGCTGCTACAGACGAGGGGTAGCAGTGAGAGTGACCTTTTGGGTAAAGCATTTCAGAACTAATGGATGTAGAACAGTGCGTGAGAGCTCGGTACCAACAATCCAGAGAAGACAGGAAGAAAAAGCTCATCTTAGCGTGCTACGCAGCAACTGCAGTTCTCAGAACTATGAAGTGGAGCTGGTGGTATTACAGCAGCACTTTAAGAGATTTTGAGAGATATGGGGGCCTCCCTTGTACCTTGGAGCTGTGTTCATTCCACTCTTCACCCAAACTCATGCCTTTTGGTTGGGATGTGAAGGTAAGACAGGCAAAATTCCCTGCAGCTGCCTTGAGATACTATTTGGCTACCCCATCAAAGCTAACAACTGGGTTTGTTTCAGAGGTACCTGCTGATAAAGCCCAAAAGGCTACACAATTAGAAGCCTGCACCAAACAATGCAGCTAACGAGGAATCAAAAATAAATATTCATGCTGCCAAACTCCTACCTGCAGGTGTGAGAATAGACGGGCCTACCTGGAAATATGAGTCATCTCCCAGCAAGAGCTGGGAGGGCAAAAGCTTCGATGTGGTAACGTGCTACTGATACAGAAAAACATAGGTCTGGGGAAGCAGAGACCTCTCTGCTGTTCTCTGGTAGTCTCGATTGGCTTCCAAGGGCTACAGATCAGATCAGACCGAGTAAAATACATTTTATGCCTTCCTGAAAGCTGTTGAAAATCCCACTCTCTGCCTTAACTCAGTTAAGATTAAAATGCACAGAGGTAAAATCTCACTAAGCAGGAGCAGAGCATTCTGATGCTGTTTCATTCATCAGGCCTTCCCCCCACCCGCCTGCTATTCCCATTTCCTTCCTTGCCTCTCACATGAAACGCATCCATCGCGCACACCCCCTCGGCCCCTTTGCTCATATTTGCAGGCAAATCCTTTCACAATGATCTACTGAAAAGAATACTCTGCTTCTGAACATTTTTGTCTTTTCTCAAGTTGTTTTGTCTTACTGTAGCTGTTGGGTCCTGGCTCCTTTCACAGTTTCTCTTCAGTTTGTCCATCTCATGTGATGTGGGTAAAATTCTGTAACTTTTTTCATATAAATTGAAGGGACAATTTAAAATAGCTTTTGCTGAATGAAGATGGGATTGACTATCTGATTAAAACTGACCACATACTTAAAAGGCTGATCCAAACTTAGTAAGTCCGAGTAATGCAAATCTGTTGGGCTGTTTTTTCACTTTAGGAGCAAAAGTTTTCAGTCTTAAGCAGGACAGAATGTCCTTTGGAGGGGACCACGTTCTGTTTTTTATTCATGGTATTAAGTTTTTGGTTTAATTTAGTTGGAAAGTCTAAGCCATTCAGTAAATATTCATAATCTAAGCTTTTAGTTTGTTCTGTGGAGTAAAAAGCACATTGCCAACACGACTTGAAAGGAAAATAAATAAATAAAAATAAATAATAAATAATAAACAAACGGAAAAAAAACCCACACACAAAACAAAACAAAAAAAAACCAACAAAACCTGGTTTGAATGAAATTGTCAAGTTAAAAACTATATATTAGAGAAACTTTCAGTCTAATCCTCTAAAGACTTGCTTCATACGTTAGAAATCAGGGGCCTCCCTCCGCAATTTGTTTGCTTTCTTCTCATTGTGTTGATGTAATTAACAAGCAGATGTAACTTTTGCTTCTGTTTTCCCTAAAATAACAAACCCACTCAGCAAAATAAGTGATTCAGTAAATAGCAAACATAAAACATCCCATTTGCAGTTTTGCTTCTTGCGATCCCCGTTTTAAGGTGTGTTTAATTTCCTCTGAGCATGAGGAAATTTTAAGTCCAAATTGAGACTGTGCATAAACCGAAATAACCTGGCACCGTGTCTCATTATCTCCAGGTCAACTCATCCAGTCAGTAGCATGAGAATTTACCATTTTGCTGCCCTGAATTCTTGACATAAAGATGGGACTATTGCTCAATTCTTTAACGGTGAGTGTTCTGTCCAGTGGAACAAACCACAGGTTAATGGACAAATGATGCATTTGTTCACAAAGAAAATCAGGTTTTTTACTCAAGCCTTTAACACAAGCAGCGCAAGAAGCAGAGCAGGAGGTGAACGTATGTGTTACGATGTGGATTATAGTCACACCCTCACCCAGACACAAACCCCGTGCAAGCTGCAGTAAGAACAACAGGAAATGGCCTGGGGTATTTATAGCATTATTGTGTTTATCCTGAAGTGATGTTCTGCACAGATTATTATGAAGTTTTTCGTGGGAGAGGATACAGCTTGTGTCAGCTGGCCATTTGCATGCACTTCACCCAGCGTGCTCTCTGCTGAACACGCCGAGTCCCCCCTCTACCTTGCTTAGATACTGGGACATCTCCGCAGCTGACACAATGGTTTACCTCCCCACAGCACAAACAGGAACCCTGGTAACCAGCATGTGTGGCCTAAACCTATTTCTTTCACCAGATTTACAAGTCCACAGCAAGTTGTCAACAGAAAAAAAAAAAACAACCCAACCCACACACGTCAGTGGTCCTGAATTCCTGAAAGATGCTCTCCACGCTACACCAAAACACCACAGGGATCACACTTAGTCCAGTCCTGGGATTCTCTTTGTTCAGAGAACCATTTCCATGTCCTTTATTTTCAGGTAGGGTAATGCAATAACTTCCCATTTACCCCTTTCTCCTAGGAAGGCATTCAGCAAAAAATGTAATGGTGAAAATGATTATCATAAGAAATTATCATAAAAACATGGGAGGATCATCTACATGTTCCCAGCCTCAGCCTTGCCACCTTTCTGCTGATCCAAACAATGGAAAGAAACTTCTTCTAATTCATTCCCATCATCTAAATTTGGCCCAAAGTTTGATAGACAAAAGAAAAAGCAACGTATGGGAGATTTGATAGATATTGTAGCAACTTAATATCTCTGTAGGGTATAAAACTCCCCACCCACAAAACTTATGCAAGCGTATATCCATCTCTGCAGACCAGTTTATCTCAGGGAGAGATACAGAATAAGGAACATTAAAACAATAATGGTGATGATAAAAAAATGGTGTAACTCAGGAAGCAAAGAACCTGTTATTACTTCATTGTCAGAACAGTTTTTTTCTTATCTTAGTCACATCTCGAGGTTGGTTCAAGTCATGAACAGCTTATGAACGTTCAACTTGTTTCTTTGTTCACACCCCATGATCTCAAAAAAACCTCAATTAAAAGCAATCAGAAAAATCCATCATATGACACTTCAGCCATTTACAGCCCGTGACAGTTATTAGCAAATATTAACCTTGCCTTTGAGAAAACAGAAGGAAATCCTGCTTTAATTTAAGCTTTCAAACATCATCCCTCTCTATCTCTGCAGTAAATCAGAGCATCTCCACGATGCTATTGTTTGCAAATATAATAAGTCCTGGGTTCCTCTGTTTAAAAAACAAACAGCAACAGAAAAGCATCGGGAAGTCCGGATGAATGGGAGCAACACTGAACTTCTGTCTGTACCGCATTAATTAATGTAATTGAGCCAATATCCGAGCGGAGCTCGTTCCCCTGAATACTGTTCAAATCATTATCAGTTCTATTAGTGCTTCATTATGGTTGCACTGATCAAGACCAGATTTCCTGGGCTAATTTGCATCCTATTCTGACAGGTGCTAGTCCAGGTGTCCTATTGTCAGTCGGAATTAATAAACATGATTCAACCCCCAACTCCTTTTTATCGTTTGTGTGATAGAGGGAATAATAGAAATGGAATGGGCCTGGGGAAGCACAAAACGACTTATCTGACTTCATCTCCCAAAAGGCTTTTCCTGGGGTTTTGCCAGGTTTAATTTTAAAATGAGGAGCTCACACAGCACTTCCCCCTGCATCACCTACCTGTCAGAATATTTCCATGCCCTCCCCTCACCATGTCTTACCCTCTAGGCAGGGCCCCCACAGAGTGACCTATATTAAGGTTTCTTTTGCCTTCAACTCAACTGACAGAGCACAAGGAAGCCTCCAGATGTTTTGGAGTTGGACAGCCTTCCTTTAAGATAATAACCTGCTTGGATCTCCTTGTAACCCTTAAAGTCATCCTGGCCCATCCTTGGCGTTTGGACCCTGGTGGCATCTACAGGTTGTTTCAATAATTTCTGGCTCTTCCCTGCAATCCTACTGAGCTCCCTTTTATGAAATAAATGCCAAGATTCTTATATAATTATGATGCAATTCAGGCTTTCCAGATGAAATGCAAATACCAGAGGATTGCCATGTGATCCATCATTTCTCTTTCAGTCCTTCTCCAGAACTCGATCAGCCTCACACTGTCCTGGTTCTCACTTCCCTTTCGTACACTCTTCTTTCTGGAAGCCTCTCTGGCCATGTGGTATCCAGAACCAAACACCTTCTGACACATGCACTCGTATCATACAGAGTGTTTATTGGGAGCCCAGCTCAGGGACATGAGAGTATTAATGGAGAGGCAGCGCCCAGCTGCACTGGTCTTGTTTGCCATTTCCACCTGCCTGATAACTCTCATCCGCTCGATTGCTCCTCAGATTTCCCAGGTCTTTTCTGGCAAAGACGAAATGCAGTTAAGTCTAACACCAAGGCTGCTCTCTTAGCCTTTGAGTGGGTGCAGAAGTTTCTCCCTTTCTGCAGGGGCATCTCTTTTCAGTGTTGGGCCCCTCACTCCCAGCAGGACCTGGAGGGGCTGGAGCGTGGCCAGACAAGGGCAACGGAGCTGGGGCAGGGGCTGGAGCAGGAGTCTGGTGAGGAGCAGCTGAGGGCCCTGGGCTTGTTGAGCCTGGAGAGAAGGAGGCTCAGGGGAGACCTTCTGGCTCTGACAGCTCCCTGACCAGTCTGGTGGGGTCAGGCTCTTCTCCCAGGGAACAGGAGACTGGATGAGAGTAAACAGCTTCAAGTTACCCCAGGGCAGGTTTAGGTTGGAGCTGAGGAACAATTTCTTCCTGTCCAGGGCTGTCCCAGGCTGCCCAGGGCAGGGGTGGAGTCCCCATGACCCCTGGAGGGGTTTCCAAGCCCCCCGTGGAGCTGTGGTGCTGAGGGCCATGGGTCAGTGGTGCCCTGGCAGTGCTGAGGGAATGGTTGGATTTTGTGATTTTAAAGGTCTTTTCCATCCAAAATCATTCTATGATCTCCCTGGTTTCTTTGTACTCAGGTCACCTGCCTCTTTCCTCACATTTCGTTTACTTCACGTCTCCATTCCTCATCTAATCTGCAATGTAATTGTCCATCTAAAGATACAGGAGGCAAACCTCAACCTTTCTTCCTTACCTTCACCACAATGGGCTTACAACCACTGAAGCTCCTTCCATTTGTGTGCAAGAATATATCCAATTTTCCTAATATTTCTAAAAACTCCTGCCACTCTGCCTCACTCCACTGAGGTACCACTAGAGAGAGAAAACACAGACTTCATGGTACATTTCTCAGCTCCTGCACTAGCAAAGGTGCCTGGACCAAGTAAGATATGGAACACTCGTCTAACCCAGGGTAATGCTTATGCCCAGAAGAGCAGGTGAATGTCCATATCAGCAGACCAGGCCTTCCATGCCTCAAGTTGCCTGTCTGGCTTACCTGGTGCATTGTTGTATTTACCTGATACATCTTTTTATTCACCTGGTGCATTGTTGTATTTACCTGCTGCACCTTTTTATTCACCTGCTGCATCTTTTCTTTTATTAGGGTGAGTAAAGGACCAGCCTAAGTGACACGTTCACCTCTGCAAGCAGGGTTTCCACCCCTGCACCACCCCCGCACCCAACCGCACTCTAGAGTTCCATGAAGCAGGGGAAGGTTCTGAGCTTGCTGAAAAGGCACAACTCATTTTAACTGCATTTTCCCTGCCCTTTTGTTTTTTAAGAATCAACGTGCAACAAACGACACTCGCTAAATGACTAACAAGGCAAAATGGTGCAAAGCTGCCAGCGTGCCCCCCCTGGTTAGCTGGAAAGCACTTGTCCTTCGCAAGCCAGGCNCCAATTTTCCTAATATTTCTAAAAACTCCTGCCACTCTGCCTCACTCCACTGAGGTACCACTAGAGAGAGAAAACACAGACTTCATGGTACATTTCTCAGCTCCTGCACTAGCAAAGGTGCCTGGACCAAGTAAGATATGGAACACTCGTCTAACCCAGGGTAATGCTTATGCCCAGAAGAGCAGGTGAATGTCCATATCAGCAGACCAGGCCTTCCATGCCTCAAGTTGCCTGTCCGGCTTACTTGGTGCATTGTATTTACCTGCTACATCTTTTTATTCACCTGGTGCATTGTTGTATTTACCTGCTGCACCTTTTTATTCACCTGCTGCATCTTTTCTTTTATTAGGGTGAGTAAAGGACCAGCCTAAGTGACACGTTCACCTCTGCAAGCAGGGTTTCCACCCCTGCACCACCCCCGCACCCAACCGCACTCTAGAGTTCCATGAAGCAGGGGAAGGTTCTGAGCTTGCTCAAAAGGCACAACTCATTTCAACTGCATTTTCCCTGCCCTTTTGTTTTTTAAGAATCAACGTGCAACAAACGACACTCGCTAAATGACTAACAAGGCAAAATGGTGCAAAGCTGCCAGCGTGCCCCCCCTGGTTAGCTGGAAAGCACTTGTCCTTCGCAAGCCAGGCGCTGCGCCCCGGCTCGCGGCCACCGTCAGGTGCCCGCAGAAGAGGTTCCCGGTTCTATAGAGCATTGAGAGACAAGAGCTGTGTCTTGTTATCGCAGCCTCTAATGAAAATTTGCCTGCCACGTATCCAAGTGTGATCTGGAAGCAGATTTGCACCTGGCTCAGCAGACTGAAATCAAACAATAACAGCGCCGAGCGAGCAAGCTGGTTAGCAAGCAGGCAGGGCAAAGCGAGCGGGTGAGCCCCCCTGGGTACACCTCTGCTCATCACGTTCTTTTCATCACATCATCAGAGCAAGGATTATTTATTTTTTATGCTTTACATGCCCTTTATACACCTTTCTACTCAGGAAAAGCAACTCACTGCTAACGTGACCTTTGCATCTCTGATTATCAGGGCTGGAAAGTGGCCATGAGAATGCAGGGTGCTGAGCAGATGAGAGCTGCTGCTTCTCAAAAGGCAGCGGTGGGTGCAGCTGCCGCCCTTCCTTCTCACGCTGAGGGGCTGCTGCTGCACAACGGGTGTCATGTGAGGTTTCTGTTAATGCAATTGGTTTAGGCTGTACTGGCTACAGAGCAGAGACAGGGGGTTTTTACTGTGTTTCAGAAGTGACTAGAACATTTTATGGCCTATAAATAGTATCTTTCCTAGCTGAAGAAAAAAAAAACACCACCAAAACAAAACAACAGCCCATCTCTTGAATCCAGCTGCTCTGAAGTTTATTTCAGAGAGGATTTGCTACTGACATTTTAGGCACCTCCAGCCTTCTTTATCCAGGGCTTACAAAGCTCTTTGTGAAGATTTGTTAGATTTCAGCCTTCCCTCAGAAGAGCATTACCCGTTATTATTTTACAATTAGGAAAATCAAGGCACGGAAACCTCTAATGATTTGCTTTCTGGGGAAGGGAGAGGAATAAAGCCAAGGAGGCTCCGCTTGCAGCCTTCTGCTCTAAGGATTAATCAGCATTCTTCAAAAGTCTGGCTGTTTCAAAAGCAGGGACATGTGAGTGTGATTTTTATCTGCTGAGCAGATACCAGATGAGAGATCTTTCCTCTTTATCTTTTCACTAAATAATAGATGACCGAGTCGGATCTTAGATGCTAAGAAAACTTTGCTACAGATAATTTCAGGTTTCTGAACATGTTTCTCTTCTAGAAGTATCCTTATCTATATAACCCATTAAGTTAGTCATAACAAAGAGCAAATAACCGAGTGTTTGGTTATTAAAATAACTTAGGGACAATTCCCAGTGGAGTACTCCTCTGCCTGACTCAGGATGAGCAAACCTCAAGTTGTCCCTGTGCTAACACTGGACGAATACACTCCGGAGGATGGATCCTGCTCCAAAGAGCTCAAGGTCTGGGGAGGCAAGACAGGAAAGAGGGAATGATCAGTCCTGCCTGGCACTGAATGGCTTCCTGTGGTTGCACAGAAAGTCACTGGCAGAGCCAAGAATGGAAGTCATAGAATCATAGAATTGTTTCGGTTGGAAAATACCTTTAAGATCTTTGAGGCCAACCATTAACCCAGCGTCGTCAATCCCACCACTAAACCATATCCCTCAGCACCTCAACTACATCTTTTAAAGTCAAGCATCCTGGACCTCACATTTTAAGCACAAAATGTAGTGTTTTGTGGGGTTTTGTTTGGGTTTTTTGGTAACGTATTTGTTACTCTTACAACAAAACAGATTTCAGATCTCTTTTGTAGGGTCCCCCCAGGTTGTGGGAGCTGCCCATCCTGCCCAGCTTCAACACCTTATCATCTGCAGATGAAATATCCTGCACAGAAGTAGCTGTGTACCTGCATGAATCCATATCCCTGCAGTACTCGGTTCGGTAATAGATTCAGATGAAAAACTTGTCCTGCAAAATGACTTCTGTATCATTTTATGCCTCAGAAATCAACAGTGATAATCAGTTAGACCTGCTCATCCCACTGATGGCAGTTTGAATCCAGGTCAGTTTTGATGGAGTCAGTGGCACAGCAAAGGTGTTTAAGATGCATATTTACATACGTATATAAAATTATCAATGCCTGAGACAGATCCATTTCTCAACTGCTTGCTTAGCTCCACCAGTTTCACCTGCAATTTACACTGAGTAAGAGAAGAACCACACTCCTTTCATCCCCAGTAGCTGACGATACTCAAAAGTTCTCTGTTTACTTAATATATTGCACAGTCATCGAGCCCTGTGTCAATAAACACCGTGTGTGTTGACACCATCTGTATCAAATGCTGCCTCATGGACAAACCGTGTTTGCACATACCCTGAACACCCAGGTGCAGTCTGTTCCACACAGGTAAATTCCTTACAGCTTTTAAACTTATTACCCAGATTAAAACTATGGCATCTCTGCTAATCTCTGTTGAAAATAAAAATTAAATCATATATATACTGAATCCCAGAATCCTGGCATGGTGGGGTTGGAAGAGCCCTCTGGGGATGATCTGGGGCCACCCCCCTGCTCCACCCAGCAGGGTCACCCAGAGCAGGGGGCCCAGCAGCGAAGGGTCCAGGAGAGTTGGGAATCTCTCCAGACAAGGAGACTCCACAGCCTCTCTGGGCNTTCTTGTACTTTCTATTAAGGACTGAAGTTCACATACGCAGAGCAGAGCACCCATGAGCACTACTCCACAGCCCTGTCCCACACCCGTTTCACCTCTCCACTGGTGCACACACACCTTCCACACCATACATTTCCAAACAGGTTTGCACGACACATCAGCTCACCTCCTGCAGACAGGCATGGAACAGCTTGGTGAGAAAAGTGCTGCTCACGAGACAGCATTTCTGTGGTTTAGGGTTCTGTTAATCAATTAATTCTTTTTTTTTAATTATTTTTTTGTAAGTCTGCAGCTGCTGGTTTTGAAACAACCAACCCCAGAGCTGCATGAGTATGAAAGAGTAAGAAATCAATGAAAGAAATAGACAAGCCGAGCGGGGTTGGGGCTGTGTGCTGACTGCTGGTTTTTGAAACACCTACCTAAGCCCAGCTTTTAAGAAACCATCTGGTATTTAGGCCTCGTTGAAATATTAGCTGTGTGCATGTGCCCTGGGCATGAAGCGATGGAGCCGCTTCGCAGGCACACGCAGTGCTCTGCAGGTCTCCTTCACCAGGCAGTCCAGGGCACGTGCTGCAAAGATCTGGAAAAACTATTGGACTTCACACCCTTCTTACTCCTTCTGCACAGCTGGGAATGGTCTCTGGTCTAAGGGAAAACATCGCTGGCTGTCACAACTGCAATGCTATAAACCCACCTTACAAATAAGCGCGTGATCCAAAAGATCGCGAGCTGTACGGGTGTCTCCGGAACATGGTGGGAGGCTGTGGAATACACTGGGATCACTGGAGCTGCTGCTCATGAATACAATGGAAGCCAGTCCCACCTCGAGAGGAGCTGACTTCTGCAGATGAGAAATGAGATGAAGGGAAATGCCTGAACTCATAGTGGCAACCTGTGGCAGAAGAAGTGACTGAGCCAGGCTGGGCACAGCCAAGGACAGTAGAGTGAATTAGCTGCTCGCAGATTTTTGTTGTGACTCACCAGAAATAAAAAACAAACAAACAACAAATAAAAAAGGCTTTGCAATCCCAGAAGTGCATCACAGAGGGTTTTCCAGTGCGTGTTAATGGCAAGCACTGGGAACAGAGTGTACCACTCCAGTGACTGATGCTGGGAAAAGACGAATTCAAGGGGGCACAGGTACAGCTGAGGGCTAAGGAATAAGCAGGAGAAGGGGGGTGTGAAAGAGCTAGAGAAGATTTGTGTTTATCCCAACAAAACAAAGACAGAGAGGGACATGGGGCAGTGATCTGTGAATACACTGGAGCATAATGTTAGGGAAAAGTGCTATTTATGCTCATGGTGCTGGCATGAGAGATGGATACATCAGGCAGGAGCAAATGTCAGTCCAAAATCAGAAGAAAGTATTCAAAGCTCAGTCCAAAGAAGGTACAGAAATCCTTTTCAATGAGGAGCAGTGGTGGTGGAAGGAAAATCCATCCATCCTTTACAGAAACCTTGAAGAGTTTGAGAGAGGAACGATAGAGCACGGTCATGACTGGCAGCAGAGTGGGAAGCTCAAAAATCTCTTCCACTCTGGAGTTCAAATTAAGTGCCTCAACTTTTCTTCACTCCTAAGGAATTTTGAAGAAGCATCTCTTGTTACATACAGTACTTAGCACAACAGAGACCACTCTGGTCTCTAGGCACTACCGTAGCAGAAATAATTCCTAACACTAACCATCGACCATAATTACATCCTTCCTGAAGCAGAGATGACATAGGAGAATACCAAAAATGAAGAGCAGGGAACTAACTGTGAGCTTATTCCATCCATTAATGACCACCCCATGTTCTGCGAGCACGAGAAACCCTCTGTCTGCTCCCAGACACAGCAGTGCAGATCCAGAGGATTCGCTGAAGCGAGCTGGAACTTCATCGAGAGAAAGCAGCACACTGAAGGGGGTGAAAAGTGTTTGGTAAAATCTTTGTTCACTGCTCTGGAAGCAGACAGAGACCAGAGGCAAAAGCAAAGCTGTGTGTCCCAGGCATGACTTCGTTGGGGCTCAGAGTTTAAAGGGGATAAACCCTTTTCCTACCAAAAAAAGTGTCACGTGGGCACTATTTTTACACCGCTGTCTATATAACACTACTCCAAATCCAACAGGCAGCTCACAGCACACAAACCCAACGAACTGTGAGACTTTCTGTGCCCCAGTTCCTCGCTTAAGATCATTCTCTTGTCACAGTGAGGCCATTACAGACAAGTTTGGTAATATCTGCAGGATGATACCGAGAGTTGTTGCCCTACAGATCACTTCAGCACATGCTTATTTTAAAGCCTCACTGGTTCTAAATGAAGTCAGATGTATTAGTTTGTGCCTCTTCGAAATAGCACCAAAATATAAATATTTGTGCTGTGGAAATATATACATGTGCATATTATAGCTAATTAAGGCAGGACGTTACCACGCACGTCACGGGGATTTTAGGAGCCAGTTTGGAGTGTCATCACCAGAAAAAAATTATCCTTGCTGCAGCAAACGGTCTCTGAATGACCACGAGTTACACAGATTGCCATTTATATTCTCAGTGCACCTCAGAGACACCCACAGCAACTGTGCTACCTACTCAAAACAACCTCCAGTCTTTGGGGATCAGTTTTTGGCAATCTCTCCAGCTATTGAGCTTGTACATGTGTCGATAATTTCTGGCTCTAGTGATTTTTCTGCGTAAAAGCTCACGTAAAGGTGTTTAAAATCCACCTTCTGCTACAAATCCCTGGACAATTCTAACACCGGGGACCTGTGAACATCCACCAAGATTTTTCAGTTCTGATGGTGACTTATTGAGTGACTGGTTGCTTCCTGCATTTGTTTGGTTATTTTTTTCCTTTGCCTGCTTAGATTATGGGCTCTTATTCCACGTACGTGCCACGCTCCATCTTGGTGGGAGCCTCTGGGGACAGCTACCATCATACAAGGAATTAATCATCCGAGTCACAACTTCTGGTTCTAATCAGGAGGCAGTCCTAAAGGCTGATCTGCAACACGACCCTCACAGACAAATCCTCGGAATTTAATAGGGATTAAATCAATGGCGTTTTTATGGAAATTGAATTATACTGTATAGAAATCTTTCCATAAGCAGAACACAGCAGAAAAGGCAAAACTTCCTCGATTTTCCCCTGGATTTTACAAAAGGGCTATCATTTTCTGATATTTTTCCCTAGCTAATCTGAAGTTATTTGATTAAAAATGACATTTTTCAATGAAAAGGCAAAGGATTTTGTTACTACATGAGGAAACCTCAGATGAGTCCACTAAAACCTGCAGACGGGTAAATCTGCAGGAGGACAACGATGTTAATTCTTCCCCTTGCTTAAAGTAACAGAGCTCTTGCTCCTGAAATCCTGCTGATTTCAGTAGGAATTTGCAATTATCCAGTGAATATTTCTCAGAACTGGGCCTGTGTTTGCACTTTGTGCCAACATCAAACTCTGTATTTCCGTGGTTGCTTTTAAGTGTGTCCAGGGGTGCTTCTCTCGGCCTGCTCCAGGGTCATGTTCTCCTATCTGAGCAAGAAGACAAGTGATTCTTGGCATTCACATGAACAAGAGCTTGTGGTTCTTCTAAAGAGAAAGATTCTTGTAAAGAAAAAGCATCAGCTCTGACATGTGGAGGTTATGAAGGGATGGTGCATCTCAGCAAACCAGTAGGCTTGGGAGGAGCTGGGAGGAAATGGCTCTTTCCCAAGGGATGGACTGCATGGCAGAATTTGGATTTTTCATCTCTGTAACGTGTTCCTGGCAGGACTGAAACAGAACAGCAGCCCCGTAATAGCAAAGGGAAAAATAGTTGTAAGAAGAGAGTTGGGAGTGGGGGTTTAAAGAGCAATTCCTGTTAGATGCATAGAGCTGCCAGGTCCAGCATGTTCTAGGGCAATGCCATTTGTCCTGCATGTGCATAACCATTTGGGGGATTTTCTGCCAGTAGCCTACATATTCCAGGGCACCAAGTTCAAACACCCAGTGAGCTTAGCACATGCAAGCCCACGCAAATCAATGAGATCTCAACGCCTGATTATTTGCTTCAGCAGAACATTAAAAATCCCGTATCTCTAGTAACACACTGAGCCTCTGGCCAAGGTTTTGCTTCTCTGCTTTATTTTGGCAGACTGGAGCGTGGTGGGCTGCCCACTGCTCTGGAAGAAGCGGTTTCATTTCGACACCAATATGGTTCTTGCACCTTGGTGGCTGGCAATGCAAAGCTCAAGGAGGTATGAAGAGGGCACTAGAACTCTAGGCAGCCTGACTCAGAGACTGGGCAGGGGAAAGAAAAAAAAAAAAAAAAAAGAAAAAGATCAAAATAATAAAAGGCAAATGGTCGATGCTAACATTATATGAAGTCCCAAGGAGATGTGGAACAGGAGCAGTGGAGGAGTTACAGTTTCCTTTGTTCTGTTAAAAGGAAAAAGGAAACACATCAGGAAACCAGACTGTGGAGCACAGGAAGTCTCACTTTGGCTGATAAAAAGGAACTGATGTGAGGTTGGTTCAGATGCAGTTATAAGTCAATCAAGCTTGGAACAACAAGAAGAGCTATTCAGAAGAAACCAGAGAGCCAAATTCTGCTTTTTGCTGTTAAAAAAAAAAAGAGTATTTAACCTCTCCTAATCTTTTCCTTATCTTTTCTTCTTCCATAAAGCAAGCTGCTATAAAAGACATTCAAAGAAGAATTTTCTCATCATACAAAAATCGGTTTCCCGAACTCATCACACCTTCCACTGACCCCACCAGATCTTACTCCAGTTTCTTTTTTTCACTCATCGACCAGCTTAAAAACCCTGCATTCTTGCAGACTTCTCTCCTCCCCTCACATCAAAACCAGCATTTGTTGAGAAGGGCAGTTTTTTTGCTGACTGAGAAATCAGCAAATGACTAATTAAAGGCTCTCCAGCCCGTTATGTTCTTTTCACTCCCTCTGCCTGATTGACAAGCGTGGGCCAGGATGCTAACGTTCAAACCCTGGGTGTGCAGCTTTGTCAGGCTGGGGTGGGGGCACTTCATAATTAATTTTTTTCATTGTTTCTCTTTTTTTTTGTGGTCAGTTGAGCTCTGGGTTAATCTGTGCTGGAAGAACAGGACCAAGATCTATTCAAATAAACCAGTAAAGTTAGCTGTATCCATGACAGCTGCTACAGGAGCCTCTGCCGAGCTGTGCCTCTGACTGTATTCTAGAAAAAATATGTATCTGGAAGAGAAAGAATGCGCAATATACATGAAGAGCCAAGGTAATTTTCTCCACAACATCACATCAGTGCTGAAGAGAAGCAAAGGTTGAGATTTCGCACGATGCCTGGGGGTTCTCCCACCCATTTCCAGTGAGACCTGTATATTCAGAGCCCCTTAGCCACATTTGCAGACCTTAATCAATATGGTTACAGAGAGAATCAAAATACTTTGTTAAGCATCTAGAAAGCAGCCTGCTTTTCAGGGGGAAGAGGTATCTAATGAGAGCTACAGGCTGCCAGCAACTTTACAAATCAGGCTATTTGCTTAGATAAATACACACCTACATACCTATTTTTAGGGCTCCGGCTTCAAAACACAGAAAGAATTAAACACATTGAGTGTCTCTGGTATCAAATACTGTTTGTCCCTGTTTGGTGCTGTCACTGAAGAAACCAAATATTTACCAGGACACACTTAAATGTCTTCAAAGGTAACGTACAGTAAAATATATCCCTTTTGTTTAGGTCTCTATCTTGCAGCTTGGTAGCAGAGGTGGGGGAGGAGGAAGGCAACGTTTGTGGCTTTACTACAAGAGACAGGTTTCTAGATCGGTGTTACTAGCTGTGTAGATACACATCAGTAATTATATGGCCTGGGTAACGAGAGGAAGGAAGAAAGAAAGAAAATAAGCAGTAGATGCATTGCCATTTGGAAGGCTTTGCTATGTGGAACTCCATCAAGTAGATGAAATGTTGTCCTGTAGCGTACGTTGCTGCTTACACTGTTTAGGTTGGGGACACTCGGTCGGAACCCTGCCTGCCTGGGTCTTTGTGAAGATGCAGCACACAGGGTAGCAAAGACCTGGGGCCACCATCAGACAACTGATTTCCAGAAGGAGGCAGAACCCCACATTTGCATGGTGATGTTTTAGTCCGTATTTTCAAACCCAGTTATAAACATGCCCTTGCAGCCTGGTAAGCAAACATTTGCTCACTCTGAAAGCATTCTCAGGCATTCCCCTGTGGAAGTGGGACAGGGTTCTGTGTAACTGAGAAGCACGCTGCAGGCAGCTCTCTGTACATGCCGATGCTGCATGTGCATCTTGCATCGTGTTCACATGTACGTGAGAGCGCATGAGAGGCACAGACACTGGGAATAGGTCTGTTCTTCAATTCAGAATGAGAGGACTGAAGAGAATTTTATGTTTGGGTGGAAAATTGGCTTCAAACCAAGTTGTAAAGCTAAGCTTAGTGTATTAGACCTGTCTTTTCCAGGCGAGCGATGCACACTCTCATACTAACACTGTGCTTCTGCAGCATTAGGTGTTTAGCAAACCCACAAATATCTGAGAATCTGAAGTTAAGGCTCCCTTGGCTCCTTTAATTCTCCTGCTTGCGCATGTTTGCACTGAGATGGGACATAGGGGCTTTCTTTAAGTGGTCGGGTAAACTGAAGCAGAATGAGAACCTTTCATTTTTCAAAGGCAGCTTATGGGGTGCTTTAAAAGAACTTCACATGCTGATGTTGTACAGGGAGAAAAAGAACAGAAGATGCTCTAGTTGTACATTCCTAAGCTCTAGGCGTGAGCCTTCTGAGAAGATGTGAACTGAAATCAAGAGGAAAGCCTTCTGTAAGACCAGGAGGGAGAGACCTGAAGAAAATAAACTCTACTTCCTGCAAAAATTGCTGTAAATGCCCTTCCCCAGCACATCTCACCTTATCAGCATGTCATCTAAGACCTTACCTGGAGATGCCACCTTTTCTTCTCTTGATTTCTGTCCCTTTCTTATAATGCTCCTATGAATGGTTCCACTTTTACACACCAAGACTCGGGTAAAACTCTCTTTAGAAGAAATGCTGCAAGGAGTGACAGAAGCTGGCCCTCCCTTCACCCTCATCTTACAGGAGGAGTATCACAAAATGAGAAGAAATAACTAAAATAAAAGCATGAAATCCTCAAGACGTGCATGCTACTACTTAAAGTCACCACATCCTGTTAGGGTAAAATCCACAGTGGTGGCAAGAAACTCAGACAAGGCTCTCAGCACCTCTTTAAAGCCTCCGAGTGAAACCCCAAGAGCTGAAAATCTAAGCAGTTGATGCTGGTTTGTTGTGTGTTAGGTTCATTTCAGACTAATTTGCCTTCCCGTAGCAGGAACAATTCTACTACAAAGCTGCTCGCTCCACCAGCTCTGAAGTAACTTCCTCGGTGTTTTCTGTGTGCAGCAAACAGGAGTTAGTACCGAGCACCTCGAGCTGACAGCACCCAGCACCACGGCGTGGCTGTGAGTTCATACTAAGGCAAAAGGTGCTTTTGCATACAGGTCTCAGAAGGAAAATGAAGCAGCACTATAAAAATATCCCAGTCACAATTCTATCAGTCACCTATCAGAAGGCCATCTCGCAATGTCACCTGAATGGGGTGGAGGGTACTGGAATATCACCATTTACACCCTGCAGATTTCAGAGGGGTTTGTTCAAAATTGCTTTTGAGGGACAGCAACCCGGAAAGTCTCCAGTGAACAAACATCAAACATCTTTGCGATTTATTTTTCCTTTTCAATCCGAAGTTTAAGAGTCTTGCCCTAGGAGTCAATGCCCCTCTGCCAGGAAAGGCCATCTCTAAAGGGCCAACGCCAGGGCAATTTAAAAATGGAAAAACAGACATTTAAACTTGCTCAAAAAGGAAACATGTTCTTAGTTTGAGATCTTGATGGCCAAGTTTCAGGACGAGAGGCGAACGCCTACAGTTCACAAATGACAAAAACCAGTGATTGCAATAGAAACCTGCTCCACCCTTTGCTATAGCAACACCAACATACAAGCTGTCTTCTCGTGGAAGGAGACAAGTATGACTGTCAGCTCCCTGAGAAATGCAAAATTTACATTGAATGTCCTTCAGGTGGTCTGGCCCTTCTGTCCAGAACATAAAGCTAGACATATTTGCACAGGATGAATGCAGCAGTTACAAAAAATATAGGATTTTTTTTTATTAACACTTGGGTTTTGGGAAGTGTATCTACTTCAATTATTGTCCACATGTAAAGTGGAACTGAAACAATTAAACCAGTTTGAAACCACGGTGCTTGTTATTGTGAGGAAGTCCATGCATGGGCATCTTGCTGAGATTAGATGTACCTGGGTTTGATCTAATTTGAGGCAATAAAAAACAACCCCCCTAAACACAATGTAAATTAAGTCAAAGTGGGATGTTAACCCACAGAAGATGCGATCTGAAGTATCCCGAGGCACATAATAAAAAGATTATCAACTAAAATTAATTGAAAGACAAAGTGTCCTGGCTCCAAATCATGTCCTGCAAGCATTGCTCACAGAATATGAACAGAATATGGAAATGAACTAATAATGATAATGTTTTGCTGCACTTCTTCCTCCAGAGAAGACTTTAGAGCATTGCTCTAGAGGTCACTTTTCAAGCCAGCCAGTCCACCTCCCATGTCAGATTATTTGAAGAACACAACAAAACCAAAAATTGTCTCAGTAATTGATCCAATTCCCCTCAAGAGAAAGAATCATTTATGGAGAAAAAGGCACATTCTAGACCCAGTGCATTGGCTCAGCAATATCACACGTGACGTAAGTGACTGCATGATGGCGGAAGATGACTTAGAGTCCCAAACTGATCCCATAGTATCTGCTTACATCCATTACATTCCCTGAGCTTTGGGCCAAAAGAATCATGCATGCAAGGTCCACAAAGGATGCAAATGTAGCACGGGATCATCCTGACCACTTCTATTCCCTGCCCGCCCTCCATCTCCCCAGGAGCACGCGACTGGGAGCCCTCAGGACAGCTCAGGACTACAGTGGATTTCCCCCTTTACTACCAAGTTACCTTCAGTTAAAACAATTAGTCCATGGGATACTTTTGCAGAGACTTGAAAAAGAAAACAAAACAGTCACTTGTATGGTTTAAATTTAAGATAACCACGCGTAGCCCTGTCCCATATCTACTCTGTGCTGCACGGCACTTATCTTCTACACAGCCAGTTATATTTCTGAGCTTACGGAGGTGTCACGGGTTAGGGTCAGGGCAGCCCCTTAGTGCTTCTCAACCACATCAGGACACAGATTTCATCTGGTCCCTCAACGTGTTCTTGCTCTGGATACTGAAAGAGCCTTTTTTCGGTGTTTTCCTTGCTCTCCGGTCAGTTACGTGCACCTTTCTGCCATACCTCCCAGCACAAGCACCCAGCTCCAAGATAAATCAATGCATGCAGGAGAGCAGACCTGAGGATATGACTACTTTTAAATTGCTTTCATCTGAATACAGCCCACGCCTGCTTAACTCTGCCCTAGAACTTAGAAAATCTACCCTGAAGCACAGGTTATATATAGAGCTCACTCAGCACATTAAAAACATTTCAGCATCTCAAGCCACATCCTCTCCTGGTGCCCTTCACCTGAGGCAAGCTAGGCAAGGTGGTCTAACCCCTTCCTTTTAGTGGTGAACTGCAGCAAAGCCGTCAACGCGTGGGTTTGATACTCCTGCGAAAGCCACTCTAGTTCTCTCCGCTAGGAAAATTTGGAAGAAATCTCAGATAATCCCGAGAGCACATCTACGTGGTACTGAAAAGGGGCAAATTACAGGAGGTGGCCAACAGGACATGGGGACCTGCAGGAACTTGCTGATGATCCTGGAGCTGCTCAGTTAATGAACACAAGAGGAGACTCTGGTGTATCTGGATCCTGTCTCTCTTGGCTCAAACAGACAAATTATTTCTGGAGTGCAGCTGAAGCAGGACGATATAAGGAACGGCTGCAGAAGAGTCAGGGGCAGTTCCAGGAGCTGGGGCAGTGACCTGGGATGCGGCTGAGTTCCTCCTTTCGCCACAGCCTCCCCAACGTGACTGAAAGCCTAGCTGCTAAGCACCGCAGTTCCTCATCTCCAGACCAGGAGGAGGGGGGTAGCAATAATACTTTGCAACACAGGGTGACTGGGGAGAGGAGGAGCTCCCAGTAGGCACCGTGAGCTACGTGGGTCATGGGAATACTTTAGCACCTTTCAGAGAATGGGATGGGGGTGACCTGTGGCCTGTGCAGAGAAGCAGGTCCATGTGTGCACTGCAGATGGGAAATTGCTGCACTTTAGCTGCACAATATTTAGAGCTCCACAAATTAAATCAGGTTGCAATGCATTAAACATATTCTGAATGAGGCCTGGGTTACTTTTGCTACAGATCTGAGGAGGTGGGGTGGAAAACGTGTCCTGTTCCTACCATACCTCCCAGATTTTGTGTTTTCAATGCTCCTGCTTTTTTTTCCTCCTTTCTGACATGCACCCTTTCATTCCCTCTGTCTTTCCTCTTTCCATTCTCTCTTCCTGTTCATCTCCTTCCCTCCCCCTTCTTTTGAGACCCTTCCAAACAGTGCACTTGTCACAAGCTGCAATCTAAGGGAGAAAGTTTCAGTTCCTGCCAGTTTGCAGCTTCTTTCTCCCCGGGTCAGCAAAAAAAAAAACAAACAAAACCAACACTAAGAAAAGACCAAAAAATAATTAAAAAAAAGGACGATTTTTAAGAAGAGATCAACACCCCACCCAGGCGATAGGCATCTTTCGAAATCCTCCAACCCAAACACACCCACAGCGTCTCTCGCTTCAAGGCTCCTCTGTTCGAGCTGCTTCTGTGCTATAGGGCTCCCTCAAGAAGAGCCCGTAAGAATTGCACAAGGGTCCCCCAAAGCGAGAAAGTCAACCCTCTGCTGCCTGGGCTTTGAGAACCAGCGTGAGACACCTCGAGGGGCTTGGAAAAGGTTTGGGTTAGTTTTGCAGAGGCTGAAGGGCCGACCGGTTGGCTGGGGGGAAAGGAGGGGGAACACTCTCCAAGTCCCAGCAGCGTTCTCGGTTGCTCAAGGCCACCAGAGGTTGGTTATGTTCGCGGTTTTTTTGCCACACTCTTTGCTTCCCCTTCCCCCTGCCTCGCCCCAA
>VWZY01010093.1:271061-285724 GCA_013399075.1 Chloroceryle aenea
AGAAACCTGACAAGTGCTCTCTTCTCGTAAGCCTGTCGGACAATCTAGAACAAATGAAACGGTGGAAAAGTTGGGAGTCCTGTGAAATGTGCTCTTTTCATGTTTTCTATTTATTAGATACGTTAAGAGAAAACAGACTCATATGAGTCCCAAATGTAGGCAGAGTATTAAAAGAGGCATGTGTATGCTCCAGCAATTACAGCTGAATCTGATTAAAAACGTCACGAGGGCTGCAAAAGCAGGAGTTACCTGATACACTAACCCCGAGGTTGCTTTAGGATGAATTATAACACAATTCATTTTATTTTAATAGGTCGCTATAAGATTAACTGTTTAAGGATGGAGCCCCACTATAAATGTTGACATCAAACCAGAAAGAAGCAAGCTTTACTTTCGGGTTGTTTGGAAATAATGTTTATTACGTTTTAAAATGCCTCAACATGTTAATTAGAAAGAAGGGGGAAAATAGGTGAAGTCAAAAGGAGCTCCAGTGCCTGACATGTAAACCACATGCACACTTCTGTGCTTTGGTTTCTCTTTCCTAGGAGGGAAATGTGGTGATTTTTAACTGGCCAGCATCATTTCCACGTGCTCTGGGAAAATAATGACGCCAGATGTTTTTTTCCCCTTGCTCCTCTCATGGCCTTGGTCCAAAATTTGAAGGCACTTTGTCACCTGAGTCCATGATCAAGAAGACCTGGGGTGCCAACCCTGGCTCAGTACAACCAGCTAAATCTATGTGCTCGGGATGGAAGAAGCTTGAAGAGCTGTCTGAGACCTAGGGGCAACATCTCACAGGCCTGAGGACTTCCACACACCTTCCCACTTTCTGTTCCCGGCCTTTGAACTTGCTTTAGCCGGTACAAACGTATCTCACAGATAGGTCTGAGAGATTGAATAAAAATAGCCTCACAAATTTCCCCCTCAAGAAAGAAAAGGTGAAACAGAACTGCTATGGAGAGATGTTCATCTGATTTTTCATCTGGTGTACTGCTGGGGAGTTTTTGGATGAGATAAGAAGCCTCTGTGGCTGTGAAATTTTTTTTCCCCTGTGCTATCTTTAAAACACCATCTAATTCAGTAGGTACTGGTACAGGGCTGGAGCTCAAAGGAGCAGTTGAAATTTAATTATCATTAGTCATAAAAGTACCTTATTGCTGAAATGAAAATATTCATTCTATAGGAAATTCCTACCCAGTAACATTTATTTTCATCTCGAATGGACAAAAGGGGCAAATTTGGAACTTTAACCTGAAATTTCTCTGCTCTTTGCTTCAAGGAAAACTGAACATCTCAGAAAGATTCGGAGAAATCAGAAAGAGCCATTTCAGTGAAGAGAGACTTTCACTTTCACTAGTTAATGTAGCTAAAAGAATTTTGCTAAATTCCACAAAACCAGAAAAAAATGCTAGAAATGTTTCTTTTTGTTTGGAGAAAAACCTTTCAGCTTTGCTAAATGACTCCCCACCATGAAAACCACCTTTGAAATCAAATACCCTTCACCCTGGCCTAATATTAATAATGAATGTGATTAGTATACGAACATAAATCATCACAAGTTATTGATAAAATCATTGTCGCAACAAAAGAAAAGCTTCAGTTATGGAGCTAAATGAGGAAAAATAAAATCTATAATTGTTAGATGCTGTCTTATTCTTGCAAAAGGAACATAAGGTGAAGGTTCATGCGTGTCCCTGGAATTAGAAATTCTGCTTAATGGCAACAAGAATCTTTTACTTAGGCTGAAATATCTTGATTTGAGGATATGCTGCTGCTCAGATTATTTAGTGTTTATTGTGAAGTTAGAAGTAGTGCAGGGGTTTTGTTTCTAAAGACAAAACAGCAGAGTTTCCACTCCCTTGTTGTTTATAAATATTCAAGGAAATTATTTACTGTCAATAGGAGGTGAGGTAACTTTTCTGTGAAACCAGTTTTGCTCTGTGACTGGGCTCGTTTGACCCTCAGAACAGTGTCGTGGGTTTGTTATTTTGTTTGTTTGTTTGTTTTCTTTAGAGAAATGAAATATGAGAGTTGAAAGATAGAAATACGGGAGGTGAAAGATAGAAATATGGGAGATGACAGATAGAAATATGGGAGATGAAAGATAGAAACATGAGATATGAAATATAGAGAGATGTTTTCTTTGTTCAACTTTACAGATATCCTCCTGCGGGTTAAGCAGAATATAAATGTTATAATGAAAGACATTTCCTGACCCAAATACGGTTTAACAGACAAAAGGGTGGGAGGGAAAATTTAAGGGCAGGGTGGTTAAGACCTTAAGCCCCATGAGAGCATCTTGGTGGGACAGGAATCACTGCAAACCTTAAACCTCTGACCCTCCTGGGCAGTCCCCAGCACAGAGCCTCTACTCTCCTGGGACCTCACTGCTGTAGACATCCCCCATGACACCTTTTTTACTGCGATTTTTGTGTTCGTCTGGTGACAAAACGTCTGAACCTGCAGAATCTTACCTGAGCCGTGAGGGGAGAGGGGTCTGTGCAGTGGGGGACCCCACAGCCCTGGGTGGGCTGAGGGAAGGAAGCCAGGGGGGAGCTCTGTGGCCCTCTCCACACCACACAAAATGGCGGCCAGTGCTGTGAGGAGCGCCCCGCCCTGTCCTGGCAGGGGAGAACGGCCCCGCCATTGGCTGTTCTCCCCTGGAGGGCGGGCCGAGGGTCAGGGGCGGCCAATGGGAAGCATGGGGCACTTCGCCTCTCTCCAGGGAGGCGGTAAAATGGCCGCCATGCCGCTCAGTGGCGGCCACGCTGCTTGGCACCGTCTTCCTCCAGATCCCTGTGCTCCCACCTCTGTCTCTCTCCCGGTTTTGCCCCCATGTTTTTGAGAAGAGAGGCCCTTCTCCACACCTTTTTTATTGCCTTCTATGTCTACTGCACCCCATTAAGTAAATACCATCAATATTTATCATCCCAAATGAGCCCCTTGCCTCTCTCCATCACTTTCCCACACCTACCCAGCTGCTTCTAAACTAGAAGAATGGAAGAAAACAAGTAAAAGAAACTTTGCTTTTTCATCATCAATTGATTTTACACAAGGCACCTTTTGCAAGAGAAAAGAAGACCAGCATCTTTTTTTTTTAAAGATAAAACTCAACCCTTGTCTCCTGCTCAGCTCCCCCTCCTTGCCTAGTCCAGCTCCACGGCTCGATCCCTTTGTGTCTGCTCACTCTGAACCTCCCTGGCCATTTTTGGCTTGAGCTCCTGGAGTAGCTGCTGCTCAGGAGAGACCAGGCAGGTTGTGAAGACACACCTGGAGCTCTAATGGGGCTTCATCGGCTTGGCATCCATAGAAAAACAACCAACTGTGCAAACACATCAATTATTTCTTTCCAGAGGTTAATTTCTTGAAAACATCTCACCTTGTATTTGAGCCAGTGGGGATGGTAAAGGAGGAGAGCAGGAGGGAAGAGAGTGACAAGGAAGTTGACTCCACCAAAAGGCAACATAAACAGCTGAAAGCATGAAAAGGAAGAAAAAAAAAAAACAAAATGAAAAAATACCTCAAACCCAAGGTGAATTAAAGAAAAATAAATGGCTAAAACAGGAGCTTGATGCGATTCCAAGTGTTTTGACATGGAAGCATGTTTCCCATTCCACTCCTCTGCAGAGAAGGTTTCTCTTCGAATTAGACGAACCATAAAATAAAAAGGAAATTTAGAACAACACTGTAAAACGGTGTTTTACAGCCCTTTCCACAAAAGGCTTTCCCTTGAAGAGCTCTTATACCTTGGGCCTTGTCTACGCACTATCATCAGACAGCTCGGCGTGTACCAGTCAAATTAAAGCATTTCAGTGCCCGCTCCTGCCGAGCGGGGCTGCAGCCTTTTCGGTCTAAAGGTGCTTTATGTGAGAATAACTATTCCCATATGGAAAGGAGCGATGATTTGGGAAATCTCTCTGGTTAATATTACGAAGTGCTTGCTGTGAGCGTTTGCTGTATCATGAAATGGCTCAATGTCAAGGAATATCCCTCTTCATTGACGGGGCCTCTGGGACATTCTCACCAGAATAGAGACAGCGAAAAATACCGAGCTCATTGGAGTTTAGTTTGACCAGTGATTTATGAGCCAAAGAGATTGTCTGGGACAAGAAGAAAGTGGTCCCTATGCATGGGAAGGAGATGAGAGGAATGCAGATGTGGCGGGGGTGAAACAGGGATTTGAAGGAGATGCCGAGGGAAAGGTGCGTGGGTGGAAGAGGAGTTGGTGTGAAGGAGAGCACTTGAGAAATACATCTAGAGGTGTCTGGACCAGGGGCACTGCCTGGAGCATCGTTTCACCTCTGGTAGCCTGAACACATAAACCTTGGGAGCTCACTGCTGAAGTTGGACACGTACTAGGACTGTGACAGCAAGGGGAGGAAAACAAGATGCTGGAGCAGGTTAACTACAGAATAGCTGCACCCAAATAGAAGGCTGTACCAGTACCTGAGAAAAAAAAATAATCAAAAAACCCCAAGAAATGAGAATGCTGTTAACTCAGCTAAATCAGTCCGAAGTCGGTGGTGGTCCAGGCTTCTGCAGTTGATGGCTGTCAGAGATCAAAGTCACTATGGTCTCCATAAGGCTCTCTTTCCGCTCAGTAGCTGGGATATGAAAGGTATGCCACAAATTACAGATTTTAAGGCAAAACCAGACCTGTCTCCTGAAGAACACGGTTTGCAAACTGTTTCCAGTTTTGAAACAACCCTCAGAGAAGGAAGACTTCATCTGGTTGGACTTTCAGAGGAGGAGCGTACAACCTCACTTCTTCATTCCACAGCCATGCTTAGAGTTCTTTGAGCTGTCTAGAACAATGTGAACTGCTGTTGTCTGATACAACCAGCCCAGATATTTCTGTCTTTGCAATACATTAGAGATGCTGCCAACACACTTTTCCAGTTGCTACTAAAAACCTTGTCCACACGAGGATAAAAGGTGATTCTAAATATATCCTAGTGACCACTGGAACACCTACTACCATGTCCTGTTGGTACCAAGCCACATTGCTCTAGGTGGCATATGAACAAAGACCAGATGATGTTCCGGGCCTCAGAGAGCTTCTAGATTTACACAACACATTGTAAAAACCTGTAGCTTGAAACACTGCCCCATGAGCTGCTGGTGAAACCAACATCTGCTCTGTGATCCTTGAAAAGCCAGCAGTTTATTTTAGGAGACCTGCCTATGGATTGAGGAGCTTAAATTTGGGCTCCTAACTGGTAAATATTCCGAGTCTATAAAGAGATCAAGATGTTTCCCTTTTCTGTCATCCAGGCATGAGCCCCCCCCCAGCCCGAACAATCACAAGCGAATCCCTTCTGAGTGCTCCTGTTTGCTACGGGAACTGAAGTCGTGACACTGAGTCACACATCCTTGGGTCTTTAGAGGTGTCCGGTTGCTCACTCAGCTTGTTGACTCTGCTCCAGTCACTAGCCCTGTTTCCTGGACTTATCTCACCGACCAGATTTCCCCTCCTCTCTCTCCCTCCTGTGGCTCATAAACACTTGAAATCTACTGTAAACCCAATCTAGGCTCACAGCTTGTTGTGAGTACAAGCAGCAGCAGATAGCAGGAGATAAGGAGCAAGGCCACATTGTCTTTTTCCAGCCTGCACTGAGAATTCACTTTTAAATCTGAAAATTGTTTGCTTAAGGAAAAGGAAACGTGCGTGCGTGAGTCGGGGGGCAGAGAGAGAAGGGAGGGAAAAGAGGAAGGCAGCTGGTTTATAGACCAAACTGGGTCATACCAAAGGGAGGATTGATGGAGATTGATGAAGGAAGTTCAGTGAAGGTCCCGGTGCAACGGGCACTTTTAAAGCCCGTGCTCCTGTTATCCTGCCCCATTCCTAAACATCACACCATTCCCAAGGGGGTGGTGGCGTTTCCGCAGTGGAACCCTTGGAGGACCATCTCCCTCCAGGGACCCCGAGCCCGAGTTCTGTTGGAGTGACACCCAGTGGGAAGTTGCTCAAGCCATGAGGAAGGGCTCCTGGCTGTGGCTCCATGAGAGAAGTTCTGCCAAGCTACCGTGTTGACTCAATCACTAAACTGGTCAAAAATCCCAGTGTGAACAAACTTCTTACACCCAGTGCTCAAACTGGAACGGCAGAATAGCAAGAAACTTCCCCCTCCCCTCTCCTTCATGCACAAAAAGTGCTATATATTGCCTGTCCCAGCAGCCCTGGATGACAGGTCTCTCTCAGCTTGCTGCTCACATCAGCAGAACTAACTTATTTCACTTCCCACATCAAGAAGGGGTCAGCTCTAACTGCAGGCTTTGGCAAGCCCAGATCTGTTGGTGCTGGTGAAGCAGCGTGGATCTCTGCCTGGCAGTGCTCTGCCAGCAACATTTTAGTGGTTATAGTGACAAAAAAATGCACTTTTAGGGGTGCAGTTGACTTTGCTCGTGCGGGGGTTTTATTGCACAGCTACAATGCCCAGCTGGAGTGACGCTGCCTGTGCTGGGGGTGTTGTGGGGTAAGTGAATATTCTTGTGCTGGTAAACTGCTCAGGGTGAAGGAAAACTCTGGAGCTATGTGGCTTTAAACACTTGTCTACAACTGTTCCCGGACAGGGCAGGATGGTCCCTGTAGCTGTATCACCACAGTTAAGGCAGCAGAGATTTGGATCACAGCAACAAAGCTCCTGCTGATTCCTGCAGGAAGAGAAATCTGCTCCCAGTAAGCCCATCCAGCTTCTCTCTGAACCGTGCAAAACGTCCTTTTGATCTTTGAGGTACCAAGATATCCCACCTTCCACGGATCAGATAATGGCTCTGGGCCTGAGGCAGCCCAGGTCTGAAGGGAATGATAAAGACAGTTTGTGATCCCTGCATGGAAAGTGCTATGTAAATTTATGAGTTGATCTCCTGGTGGTGTTGAAGTCAATAAAACCTTCTGTTGACTCCACTGGTTGCAAGATTCAAACCTTGTTTTGTGATAAACTTGGAGTCCTCGGGAGGTGTTTCCTTGAGAGGCTGGGATACAAGCAATGCAGGGAAAGTGGAGGGGCTAATCCTCCACCCTGTGCACACTTTAGATCCAGGTCAAGAATTGTCTTCGGGGATAAATGTAAACAGCCAGAAATGGGGAGAAATTATGATGCATAAGGAAGTAAAGAATTTGGACAGTGTCTTCTTTATCAATGGAGCAGGCATACCTCATTTGGAAAACTCGACTCAACTCCTGGGATCAGAGAGGCTCTGGTGAAGCTCCAGGAGCTGAAGGAGGTGTATAAGCCACTGCTGCAGCTGGTGACCAAGTGCTCCGTGGAGGCAGCTCCTCAACCAAAAAGAAATCTAAATTCTGTACCTAAATGGGTCCTGGTGGGACTTACAAAACTCTCTTTGTCACCAAGAAGCGGCAGTGGAAATTAAATACTAAAGTGCTTTGCCACGTATGGTTTTAAGAATCTACTTTGCAGACCTGTCCTTCATTTCTTCTGTGTTTTGGTTCCCCATCTGCAGAAGAGAGATAATAGCACAGCTCCATTACACCAAGTCATTGCAGAGATAACTGTGCTCCGATGCTATGGCAACAAGGGCTGCCTAATATCGAAGATAGCAGAGGATGCTAAGGGCAGGGAGCTGGCTTGCATCAAACATGGCCTTCCACTGGGAAAGGATGGAGCAAACCAGCAGAGCCTCCCATCACTGGTCCTTTCCCAGAGCAACCTTCTTCAGGTCTCACATGGCTGAAGCATCAGTCTAGGTTAGGAAGAAAGAGCAGCTTCAGTCCATGCAGATTCTCTGTCACATCTTCTCACCTCCCCACACTGGTGTCTCTGACCTCCTTCAGCAAAAGCCTTCATCTTGCACCTGTTTACACACTGCTGATGAAGTAGAAGGGCAACGAAAGCAGATGGCAGCTGCAAGCCCCAGCTTTTATGGCCGAGCTGTCAAAAAATGACCTCAAAAAATAGCGAGTGGTAATCTGAGGGCCTGGGGAGCTGCTAAAAACCACCCCCCGTGTCCCTAGCTGAAGTCAGTATGGCCTTCTGGGGCTTCCTCTTGCTTGGACCCTTCGTGGTAGAGTGGTTTCAGCTCCTGTTCTCCATCCTTGCCCATTTCCTGGCTCCTGCTGAGACACTTTGATTCATAGGACCCAACCACCCGTAACCACCCAGGGAAATAGAAGCTAAGCCAGGCAGCTCTGGTCATTCATTTTCCCCTCAGGGGGAGGAAAAGAGGCCAAAGATAAGATCGCTTCATTTAAGCCAGAATCCATTTTTCACTGGCCAGTTATTGCAAGTGTGATCCTTCCAGGAGGAGTAGCATGGTTGCCACTGTCTTCAGGAAAATCAAGACCTAAGCTGTCTGGAAGAGGATTCTTTGTCCTCAGAGCCACCTTTCAGCAGGGCCTGTTGCTATGGTACAAGGGGACATGGTTTTAAACTTCAAAAAAAAACCCCAAAACATCAGACAATTTCCACTAATCTGAAGAGCCCTGGTGAGTACTCCCTGTCTTGAGAGCCCTGGTGACAATTCCTCATCAGCTTGAGAGGAGACAGGCTCTCTCCTGCTTCCCATCTCATTACCCTTTTCATAAAAATAAACTTTCATCAGGCCTATTTTACAATCCTTGGGGTTTGTTTGCTACTGTAATTGTCAGCTAACCGCCAGATGGCAAAGCAGCACAAGCCAGCAAGCTCTCCAAGTTTCTGGTTAAGACAATGACACAACCGAGGACAAGTAAACAGAAACAGAAGAGCAGAACGTAAGCGACTGCACAGCACCAGGACATGGGAGCAGGAGGGGGCCAGCCCCGGGGAAAGGATGAGAGAGGGACCTGTCCCAGTGAAAGAGTCTGGATGGTGGCTTCAGTCTCACCCTGGTCCTCATCTGCCCCACCAGCCAGCGGCAAATACTTCAGCAGAGGGTGCAAGAGTGTCCTGGAGAAGGATGAAGGATGGAACAGTGCTGCATGGCCACTGCTTTTTTTTTTTTTTTTTGGTCTTCATTGCAAGATATTCTGCAGACAGCAACATTAATAAAGCCTGGTTTCCTGTGGGCTCATGTTCCTTGTCCCCTAACTCATCACATTCCTCCCCCTGCATCCTCTCCGACAGGCGAAGATTAGGCCAGGGCTGGGCTGGTGCTGATTAGCGCAGGGCAGAAGGCGAAACATCAGAGCCCTGCCCGCCTCTTCCTTGGTGGGGGGCTAATCTGGGTCTCTCCCCTCCCCCCAGCTGCTGGGTTTTTGCAAGGTCTGTATAAATCCAATGACACTTGGGACATCTGGCCTTGTAGAGGGTGTTTGGTTGGAGCTGGTCAAGGAGGTAGAGAGGAGAGGGGAGTTAAAGCCAATGGGGCAATGGCTCAAGCTGAACCGGGCTAACCCTTCCTGCTGCACAGGTTCAGCAACTCTAAAATCCTTCACAAATGTCTCTGGAATTGAAACTTTCTTCCCAGTGTTTTCAATTGTGAAGTGCCCTGTTTCGGTCGTTGTCAAACGCTTACATTTTTTTTTCCATCCTGAGAAACATTTGGCTGGAGAGAACCCTTTGATTCTATTTCAAACAGCACGAATGCTCAATAGTTGGGTGTCTCGATTCTTTCATAAAGAAATATTCCTATTTTCATGATTCCTTACCTTCCTCTTTTTCCTTTTTTTTTTAAACAACATATTTTAGCTGGAGTAGTCAAAGCCTCAAAATCACTGATGGATGTAAATGGATCACTGTAGATGTGACACTGAGGACCATGGGCCAGTGGTGCTCTGGCAGTGCTGGGTTAACGGGTGGACTCCATGATCTGAAAGGTCTCTTTCAACCAAAACAATTCTATTTTTTCTGATGTTCCTCATCCTCACTGGCTCTTTCTTGTCCTACTCTCATTATGATGCTGCTGTTGACTTTAACAGGACAAAGATGCAACCAGCTGTCAGGCAGTGGGAACCTTAGTCTGGTCTGAGGTCTGAAAGCTAAATGGTGTTTACATTGCCACCATAAATAAAATGATTTGCCAAACATAGGCTTCTTCCTAATGCATCTTTAACATCAGGGGGGAGGTTCACATTCACCAGCATGAAGTTTGGTAGGAGTAGCCTGGAAAGCAATGGATGAACGGCTCTGTGAGGGAAACCATCGCCCTCCTGCCTTCCACCTCCTGCCTCTCTGGTTTCTCCTGCTGTTTCTCCTCAGGAGAGGGTGACACAGTGAAACACTTTGCCTCTGGGGGGTGAATTCTTTCCATTCCTCCCCAAAGCCATGCCCCAGATTTTGTCCCGGAATCAAATCAAATCCTCTGAGGATTTACTGCGGTGCTTATTAAAGTTTCCAGCATGTTCTCTGTGTCTCCTAAACACCCGAGGAAGATGAGCCTTCCCTTAGAGAGCTTGCCATCCAAAGCACCTCCTCACCCAGCAGAAATGCTGTCTCTGGGCAGGCAAGCTGAGTAGCTGGAGGACAGTGAATTCTTCCTATCACTTAATGTACTATGAAAGTAACAGCCAGAACATTTACTCGGGAGCTGCTGTGAGAGTCTGGGCACAAACTGAGTCAGGGGTGGGTGCCAAGGTCACAATGATCGTCCCAGCTCCAAAACTGCTCCTGCCCGTGCACAAGGGCACAACCACCTCCTCTATAATCAGTCAGATTTCATTTCATATTGAATAAACCACAGTGTCACCCAGAGAAAGATGCTGCACTTTGTGGCATGTGGAAATACCTGCAAATATTTTCACCAAGACCAGGACCTCATTGCTTTTTACTTTAGTCAGACCCCTTCTTTCACTCATCATAGTTTCACAAGGCACAGAAAGATTTCCAGTTTTCAAGGCTTGAGATTATTCACTGCCCTGATGCATCTCAAAATTGCCAAGGAAAGATCTACATCATGGTATTTTCCACTTGGCTGGGCAACATGAGATGGACCCAGTTGGAGGCAAGCGACCTTGGCAGACCAGGAGAAGGATGTTGGAGCTTCCCACGCTGGCCAGAAACAGGACAGCACCACCCAGAGAAAGAAAAGTTATTTGTGCAAAGAAGCCCAGTTTCTACTCCCTGAGCTTTAGAGCTCTTATTTTCCGTATTTATTTTACTTAACCCCTTGCTCCAGGGGAATGAAATGACGCAGAGGGCAGAGCTCAAACCTGGGCAGGGTGGCAAATAAATCAGGTCTGCTGGTGCAGAGAAATCTCTCTGCATCTCTGCCTGGGTTTTTTTTTAAAGCTCTGTGGAGGAACGAGCATCAGCAGGCTCTAGAAAGGGTGGTTGAAAGGCACCGGGTGGAATATCTGTCCTTATTTAACTTGGAAGCAATCCTGCTATTGCCTTTCTATTGCTTTCTGAGGTCACCACTACAGCCCGTCGCTCTTGCTGGCTCCTGGCTGCTGGGACACGCTGCCCAAGACCCAGCAATTTCTCCATCCAACAGCCAGCCACCATCAGAGGTGTTTTTCTTTGCACCGTGGGTTCCTGGTCTCACCAGGAGACCCGCTTGCAAGCCAGCGCCTGTCACCAAACCAGAGCCCTACCTATGCCAAATGATTCATTTCTCCTGACTCCAGACTTTATGTGTATTTACATATCTATACACACATGTATATATTTACATATGTAAAACCTACAGCAGAGGTGTCTGGGAGGTGGAAGTGCCCTCTTGTGGCATTTTCTCCCTTGGCTTTGCTCCCAGGGATCCCTGTCCCCACCAGGAGGAGTGGGATGGGGGTCACGCTGTGGGTGGGATGCAGCAGGGGCAGCCACTTTGAGGAGGGTTGCAGGATTGTGTTCAACTCCCCAGCTGCAAGGCTCAGACCAGGCAAGACAAAATATCCCACTGTCTGGCTCCAGCATCGCACAGTCACCAAATCCCAGCATCATGAGGGCAGGAAGGGACCTCTGGAGATCATGTGGTCCAACTGTCTTGCTCCAGCAGGGTCACCCAGGGCAGGGGGCCTGGCATCTCAGTGTCCAGGCAGGTTGGGAATCTCTCCAGTGAAGGAGACTCCACAGCCTCTCTGGGCAGCCTGGGCCAGGCTCCCACACCCTCACACCAAACAACTTGCTCCTCCTGCTCAGGGGGGAACCTTCTGGGCTCCATCTGGTGTCTGTTGCCCCTTGTCCTGTCACTTGGCACCACTGACAAGTCTGGTCTCATCCTCTTGGCACTCGGAGTTTATAAGCATTGAATATTTGGATATTTAAAAGCATCACAGCACAGATGAGCAGATCTGAAAGTTCAACCAAGGTACAAACATCACACAAGCTGATGCAGACCCAGTTACAATCTTTCAGTTGTGATTACTGGGCTTTCTTGAAGCAACCACATGGCCTGACATGAAAATGTCAAGCAGACTCAGTCCCAAGGGCGGTCAGGGCTGCTGTGAGTGCTTGGCATGCTGGAGTCTAATGTCCTTGGGCCTGTCATAAAATCATAGAAACATTTAAGTTGGAAAAGACTTTTAAGATCATCGAGTCCAGCCGTTATCCCAGCACTGCCTTGTCACCACTTAAACCACCTCCCTCAACACCGCATCTGCATAACTTACTCCTCCAGGCAGGGTGACTCTACCACTATTGCTGATACAAGTCAGGATGCTGTTGGCCTTCTTGGCCACCTGGGCACATACTGAGTTACAGCACCAGGGTAGGGAGAAGCCAGGTAGCTCTGCTTGGGTTTAGACCTGGAGAGCTCAGAGTCTGAGCTTAACTCAATGGCATTAAAGCAGTGCAGAAGCACCAGGAGCTGGAGCACCAGGTGTAAACTGAGAACTGGCCCCACTTTGGTACAGCTGAGGTTAACCAGAGAAGAAAAACAGATCAGGATGTCCTCACACAGGATTGCACCAGCCTAGAGGCACTGGTGCAACCCAGCAAACTTCCCTTTCTGTGGGGACATGTCCTCCTTTCTTCTGAAATGGGCATTTGTCCTTTTTAGGTATCGTAACGCAGCGGCGGTTCTGGGCCGGGCCATCTGCAGATGCAAAGACACCCCACAGCACTGGCTTGTGCTCTGACCACCAAGTGAAGACCAGCCGAGCAAGGACTCGGGTCTAAGCCTGAGAGCCTTGGCTTTCCATTCCCATGTGTTCTTCCTGGATGATCTTGAGCAAGGTGCTGCACTGGGAGCCACCAACACCCTGCAGTGCCTTGCTCCTGGTGACTTCCTTAACTTCATCTCCATGGACCAATGGAGTCCTGACTGCAGCCCCATTGCGGGGCCTGTTTGCATTTTGGGATGAGTTTGTGGAGAGGTGATGAGAACACTTCCTTACCACCCAGGGATGCTCTAAATACAGTCCAGATTATGTCACATGCAGATGAAACAGGCAATAAATGTCCATCAGAGACATGGGGTTGCCCTTTGGCTGCAGGTGTCCAAATTCCCCCAGGCTTTCGTGGCTTGGTGACTGGGGTCACGAGTGTTTTTCCCTGCGGTCCGTGGTGTTGCTCAGACCTGTGATGTCAACGTGCCATCGAGTTTTCCTGGGAAGTCCCATCACATCATGTCTTAAAGAAAGCTGCAACCTGCAGGCTTCACAAAAGTGTCTTCTTTTTTTTTTTTCCACAGTTATGTTTTGTTGTTGTTTTTGCTTTATTGGTCTGACCAGATGTTCTAAACATCTGGCCGCAGCATGTTTATTTTTTAGGCTTCTTCTGCGTTATGTTAGTGACACAGCAGCAGAGAAAGGAGCAGGAGTGTCTCTGTCACATCTTCTGCTGAATGACCCAGATGTTTCAGCATCTTTGCTGCTGGTGGCACCTTGTGGTTGGCAGAACACCATGTCCTGGCTCTCCTGACATGGCCCCAGTTAAACTGGGGTGATCTCCAGTATTTCCCAGTGTCAGGAAGCCTAGTTTTGAGGCATGATGCAGAAGGAGATGAATAATCAACAAGACTAGATCTGAGGGTTGGCTTTGGTAGGGCTCTGCTTCAGGACCAAGGGAAAGCACCTCGTTAAGTCCCATGTAACGTCACACATAAAGTTCTGGCTGGAAGTTTTCCCTGCAAGAAAGATAATGATAAAATATTGTTTTGCTTTCTGAGTGAAAAGATTTCACAGGCTCGACTCAACTGTAGAGAAGTAATATTATTGGAAAATTAAAATATATCTAAAACATAACATTGTTTGGGTTGGAAGAGACATTCAAGAATATCAAGTCCAACCACCCCCCAGCACTGCCAGGGCACCACTGACCCCTGGCCCTCAGCACCACAGCTTCACAGGGGGCTTGGAAACCCCTCCAGGGGTCACGGGGACTCCACCCCTGCCCTGGGCACCCTGGGACAGCCCTGGACAACCCTGGAGGGGTGGAAGAAATTGTGCCTCAGCTCCAACCTAAACCTCCCCTGGGGCAACTTGAGGCTGGTTCCTCTTGTTCTGTCCCTTGTCCCTTGGGAGCAGAGCCCGACCTGCTCTGGCTCCAAGTCAGAAAGGTGTTGAGAGTGAGAAGATATCACAATATATTATATAGAATGTAATTTGACATAATATACCTTATATACTGTATTATAATATACAAGATATAGAATATATTGTAATTATAAGTATTTTAATATATAATATATAAAATATATAAGCATATAAGTTATTATATTGGCAGTTCCTCAGCTGACTGACACAGACTCCCAGCCCTGATACCACAGGGAGGGCCAAATATGGCCTGGAGGAAGAATCAGCATCAAAATAATGCACATATATAATGAAAATCAACAGAAGATAC
>VWZY01010093.1:299365-314307 GCA_013399075.1 Chloroceryle aenea
TGTCTGGGGAAAAGCGGGTGACTTCAGGCACCAAGGGGACCAAACGTGGATGTGGCAGCTCAGGGCCACGCACCCTGGGGGTAGGGGACCCCTCGGGCTGCTGCAGGTGGGTGGAGGCAGCTGCAGCTGCAGCCACCCGGAGGAGCTGGGACGTGGCTGTGAGATGCTGAAAGGAGCAGGGGATTTTCTGCTGGGCTGGAGGAAAAGCCATTTACAACTGCAGCACAACCCCTCCCCTTCTCTCGCCTGCTAAATAACGCCTTTTTCCTCCTGACAAACCACCAGCCCCCTGCACTTTCCTGTCCACCTCCAGCACCCCTTTTCAGGTCCCTCTTCACCTGCAGCCGCCGGGCTGGGTCCAGCTCTGCCCGTGGGTTTTGCCTTTGGGCTGTCAGCAGTTTCTCCAGCTCTTGCTCAGAATGGGAAGCGGCCAAAGCAACCAGAGATACCTGAACCTGCCATCCACCCACTTCTTGTCTGGACTCAAGATGTTTCAAAGCTCTCCCCTTTCTATTTCTATCCTTATTGTCATCCTGCTTTGAGAGGAAGGTCTCTTACTCCCCTCCTCCTTTTCTCTCTACAAAAATGGGACATTGTTTCTTCTTTCTTTGATTTAAAAGCCAAAAACAGTTATAGGAAACTGTTCAGCAGATGTTTTACAGTATGAACCTAGGGAAAAAAAATATATATAAAAGAAAAAAAATAAAAGCCCTCTGATTTTGCTGGAGGATCTATATTTAGCCTAATGCTTCCTCCGATTCAGGGTTTGTGTTGGCATAGATGAGGCGTAGGTTTAAGCACTTTGATTGTAGTATTTATTTTATTTCTTCCATTTGCCGCATCCATTGGAATCTGGAGCTGACTGCACGAGCTAATGAAGAGCATTCAGGGCAGGAGGTAAATTCAGCTCGCTCTGTGTTTCAGGAAGGTCCCTTTCAGCCCAGAAAGATAATTTCTCATCCTATTTGCATTGGGGTAAGTGAGGCTGTGGCTGTGCTCATGGCAGCGCCTGGGGCTTGTGCCCAGGGTGGCCAAAATAAGATGAAACTCCTGGCTGAGATTTAGAATGTCTCAGAGGGAGATTTATAGGCACTGAGTGAAGCGACGCTGGGAGCCTCAGTTCCTCACGATGAGCTGAAAAAGACATTTGCTGGATTTTGGAAACAGCTTCAGTCGGGACAGCCAAAACTCATCCCCTAAACCTTTCCCAGGCCAGGTTCCTGCTGACTTCAAAAACCCAAGGACGTGGTACCAGCTGAGCGAGACCTTCCGGATAAGGACGAGGGTTAATGTCACCAGCCGTGTGTGTTCCTCAACCAGAAGCAACAGGAGAAGCCTCATCTTTGCACTGTGAGATTACACTGTGGGTGGGAAATAAAAAAGCCATCTGCTGCCTGCAGGTCTGAGCATGGTGGCATCTCCACCCCCTGTGAAATCCCTCCCCCATCACCATGTGTACCCCGGTCTCTAACTCTTGCAGTGCCACTCGACAAGGCAGAACGAGGAGAGGTTTGCTGGTGGAAAATCAAGGCTTGGAGCTTTCCCAAGAGACAGAGAAGAATCCAGTGCTGTGCTATCATTGTCCAGTGAAGCTTAAGGTGTTCCCCATCTTGGGAAAAGCATCTGGAGCTGGGATTGAGAGCCTGAGGATGGTCCACCATGATGCTCTTCATCAGCCCTCCCTGTGAGCTGGGCTCCTCTTCTCACCCTCTCTCAACCTGAGCCAACATTTCTGTATCTGGAGCTGCCAGCTGTGCCCTGGGAACACCGAGGGAAAACCTCCTGGGAAACCTCCCGGGATGCAGGTTCCCATGGGCTGGCACTGCCGATACGTGCGTGGGCAGCTGCATTTGGATGCCCAGCAATGGAAGCAGGAGCAAGAGGCTCAGAGGTACCTTTGAGATGCAGGTTCCTCTGGACTTTGTGCTGAAAACCCATGTGTTTGCATCTTTTGAAGGGTGGGGACACCAGGACTTCATGCTGGGTCTCCTAAGGGGTATCTAAAGCCAGACAAGACCAGGCAGAGACTCTGTAGATAGTAAAGGATGGAGAATTGTGGGTACAACAAACCACGTATTATTTAAGGTCATGGAATACTCATTTTAATGAAGACACAGCTTGTTCAGTCCAGTTGGCCCAGCAAATAGCCCAGAGATCCTTTCAAAACTTCTTGTCCTACTGGAGAGCCAAAACCAGGACCAAAAGTAAAGCCCATACTTCCTTACTCTTGGAAGTTTTCAATCAGAAAAAGCCACGCTATGGTCTTATTTCCAGAGCTGTAAGCCCAGAGCATCTCCTCTGAGGTGGGAGGTGCACGTGGACACCCAGGTATTAGGACAGGGAGGAATGAATCAACGGCGGGACATGGGCTGGCCTGAAATATGTCACTGGACATCACTGGCCACCACTGGCAGTGATCTGGACTGTGGTTTCAGTTTCGGAGCTGAAATCAAAGCTGTGTTTCCAGACATTAATGGCTTGTTTGTTGTCTAAGATGGTGGAAAAGCCAGATAAAAGCCACAGCCCAAATGACCAGTTTGATTTCCAATAGGACATTGTTCGGGCAGCTTCTAAATAGCCTGTGTTAGAAAGGCAGAGCAATTAAAAAGGCAAACTCACCCAAATTCATGGGCTGAGCTCTGGGATGCTGGAAGGATAAAGGTCTAATTCATGGAAACATCTTTGGCTCCTTTATTGAGGATTTCTCTATATTATGAATGCAGACAACCAGGAATGTCATTTTTTCCAGGCTGCTTTTTTGCATAATTTAGGATTGTTTGCTGTTCATCAGCTAACCCCGCCATGACCCCCCATCCCCTCCCCTTCCCTCCAGCCCCCTGCTTAAAACCCGTGGGCCCAGGCTGGCTCCCACAGACTTCTGCCAGCCCTGGGAAGGGAGAAGACAGGCTGGAGGTGGGGGAGGCATCCTGAAGGGGACCTTTTTAGAGAGCTGTGGAGCTGCAACAAGGATGGGCAGGTTAATGAAACACCTAGAGAAGGTCGTGGGATGCTTATTACAGGGTAGTTGGACTAGATGGCCTTTAGAGGTCCCTTCCAACCCAATACATTCTATGATTCTATGCTGGTGAGGGTCCCACCTCTCCTAGGTGGGTGAATCTGCCTTAAGCATCCTTGGAGGATGGATGCTGGGCCGTGGTCATGCCCCTGGGGTCGTGTAGTGCTGCACGTGCTGAGGAAACGCCTCAGGAGACACGAAGAGCTGCTTCACACAGCCTGGGTCCGGCTGGAAACCTGCTCGGCCTCGGGAGCGCTGATAAATGAGAGGCTGCTGCTTCCCCTCCCACCCACACACTTCCACTTTCACTTCACATGTGGGACCCAGCACTGCGATCCTCAGCCCAGCCATAAATAACCCCTCCGTCGCCAGGCGCTCGTGGCGACAGCGCCTATGAAGAGTTATTTCTCTTCTTTCTTCCTCCTGGAGCTCTTGGCATCCTTCACGGAGGGGAACGTCACCCGTGTCCTGTTATCCCACCCGAGCTCCCTGATCATCGATGGGGGATACAAAAGAGAATCTGCCCAAACACGCTCGGTGGAGCTCGGGAATTAAATATGAAAAGATGCAGCTGTTCTGAGGTCTAATCTTTGTCACAGACAAACTCGCCTTGACCTGGAACCGTGTGGAAAATAAACAGAGGTAAAGGACACGTTAATAACTCATTGCCACAAACCCCAGCCTCACATTTATGCTACTGTTTCCCCGCCCCGATCGCTCGCTGAACGAATTTTAGAAGATAAATACATTTTTTGTGTTGGCTTAGACATGAGATTAGAGCACTGAGCTGAAATGTGTCCAGTTTGTGTCCAACCACCAGGCACATCACACAACCTCCCTTCTACCCTAAAGCACAGGTTTAATAATATTTTCTTTGCTGAGCACGGAACTCACGTTTCTGGCTGGCTGGTGGTGCTCAGGGGGACACTGAACTCAGCTCGCGTCTCCTGAGAGGATTGTAAAGAGCACTGAACCCTTGTCGGGTGTCTGTCAGCTGATGGGGAACAAAAAAGGCCTGTTTGATACTGGAAAACAGCCTCAAGAAAAAGAGAGTTTCCCAGGTTCATCAGCTGGTCGTGTAACCCAAATGCAGTGAAGTCTCTGAATTCTTAACGTCATTTGAGTTCTTTCTCCTCCTGACCCCCAGCACAGCAGCATTTCTGACATTGAGAAGACGTGAGCCATGAAAGGAGAAGCCTGTGACTTCAAAGGACGTGCTGTGTTGGGTGTGAGTCAAGTGATGAGTCATGAAACGATGGCGATGGAACGCTAACCGCTCCTTTCTCCAGGCCCGGGATCACGCACGGGGACCACAAGCTGATTTATGGATGCAGCTGAGATGCTGCGCTCGGCACTGCTCCTGAGGTGTCCTTCTCTTGGGGGGAAAACAGACCTCCTGAGGTCTGCAGGACCACCTCGAGTGGAGCTGAATGGAGAACTTGAGCTTTCCCTTTGCAGCCCGTTTTCCAGATGCTGTTTCAGCTGCGTTGACAGGAGCAGAGCAGGATCCTTTTCATCACTGAACCTTTCCCTGGCGTGAGGACCAGAGCACCTCTCCTAAGAGGACAGGCTGAGAGAGTTGGAGTTCTTCAGAGTGGAGAAAAGAAGGCTCCAAGGAAACCTTCCAGTATCTGAAAGGGCCTACAAGGAAGCTGGGGAGGGACATTTTACAAGGGCCTGTCGTGACAGCATGAGGGTGATGGCTTCAGACTGTCAGAGGGGAGATTTAGATTAGAAATGAGGAAGAAACTCCTCACGCTGAGGCTGGTGAGACACTGGCACAGGTCACCCAGGGAAGCTGTGGATGCTCCATCCCTGGATGTGTTCAAGACCAGGCTGGATGGAGCTTTGAGCAACCTGCTCTAGTGGGAGGTGTCCCTGCCCATGGCAGGGGGCTTGGAACAAGATGATCTTTAAGGTCCCTTCCAACCCAAACCATTCTCTAGGATTTCCAGAGGCACTACTTGCCAGGAGGCACCTCTTTCAAGCTCCTGACACCAAAGCCACTTCACCCAGCTCCCAAAACCCACCACAGAAACCAGTATCCAAAGAGAGCAGGCAGCATGAGGGAACCCAGCCTTCAGATTTTTGGCTGGTGTCCTCAGACAACAGCACCAGCAGTAATGTAAATTACAGCTTCCCCTTCATTATCATCATAGTTTAACCATAACAAGCAACTTATTATTGTCGGAATGGGGTCTCTATGACATTTTCACGGTGGTGTTAATCTTTTTTTTTTTTTTTTTCCAAAAGAAAATGCAAAGGGAAGCAGTTAAATGATCTCAATTCATTTTCTGTATTTATATACCAGCTTGAGAAGCAGTTGACTTTTCAAAAATGTCAAGATTTTTATCAGCGTTTTGAATTTCACTAGAGCAAGATGCAGGGAGTATTTTAACAGATAAAAGAAAATAAAAATATCTCCCTTTTCTCCCCCCTCCCCCCCAATAGTAAGTTAAGTAATAAAGAGCAAGTGATTAACTGGCTGCTGAATTCATTTTGAAATCTGGCCAGATGTGTGCGAGCAGGAATTGTTAGTCGATAGCATTTTTGTAAATCTGATCTTTATTTATACGCTTGCCTGGGAAAAGAGCCCTTCTGAAATCTGGCTTTATAGTCCTCGATTAAATGATTTTTCAATGAGGATTTTAATTTACAGATTTGAAGCGGGTACACACCATGAAATCTTCTCGGAGTGTATCGGTCTAATAAAAGATCCCCTTCCCTACCAACGGGCTTCAGTTTTCCTTGAAAGGAGAGAATTGGTAGATGATGACTGATTTTCCAGTGTATTATTTTCATAAACGATCCTCGATTCACCTTTTTCTTGCAGCTTTCAGGAGCTCCTGTGCGTTGTTTTTGGGGCTGGCACCTGCTCAAAGGAGATCACAATGAGAATATTTACGTTGGGGAGACCACAGAATCACAGGATCCCAGGCTGGCTTGGGTTGGAAGGGACCCAAAGTCACTCAGTCCAACCCCCCTGCAGGGAGCAGGGCCATCTGCAACCAGTGCAGGTTGCTCAGAGCCCCGGCCACCTCCCCTGGAATAGTCCCAGGGATGGGGCAGCGACCACCTTGTTGGGCAACCTCACAGTGATCACAGTGGCTTTTAGAGAAGAGATTTATTTATTTAATTATTCGTTTTGTGCTTGCAAAGCAAAACTCCCCAAAATTTGCATCTTCAAGGCTCAGACTGGTGATGTTATGGTTAGAACTTCCCTAGAGATGTTGCTTAACATCAGAGTGAGAGCTGAGTGGAAATTTCTCACTTCCTCTTCCAGCATGAAAATATGGATGGGGCTTGGTGTTATTTAGGGGGTTATGATGGAGATGCACATCTATGTATTTATAGGCATCTGTAGCGACTAAAAATGAAAGCTCAAAGCTGGAGGAAGGAGTTTTTCTGCATGTTGTATCACACCCGAGCCAGTCCAGACACCAACAATATTCTCGTGCCCCTTATAGAAGTGTGATAAACCAGCAAGTTTAGAGCAATTAACTGAATCCATATGAAGGAGATTTAACCATAGCAGTTTCTAACCCAGTATAGCCTCGCAAAAATCACGTGTGGACCAGTTTCAAGCACTCAGGATCCTCTCGAACACCCTGAACACCCTTCTTATTGTATATTCTGTACCCATCATATTGTATCCAAGATGATGGGTCTGAGCTCCTGCTGGCCACTTCTGCAAATAAGCCCTATTCTCCTGCTTTGGAGGACAGGTATTTCCCCTCAACTTGGACAAGGCATGACCTTGGTTTCCATACACAGAGGCACTCGTCCCTGGCCTGCTGGCCAGAAGGGCTGAGCTCTGGCAGTGCCTCTCGTTTGCTTTCGAGGCCAACCAGCGATGGAAAGCCTCAGCACCTGGAGACCAGATGTGCAGGGCTCTTGGTAGACCACTGCTGAAGCATCTGGGGCCCAGGCTGTGTGTGCCGTTGCTTCTGAGGAGGGGGGGCAGAGGGAATGCTGCTGCAGCCTGGGCTCACCTGCCACAGCATTTACAAGCACAGGCAGCTCCTTGATCTGGCCACATCATCTTCTCCCAGGGCAAACAGAGGTTGGGAAGGAGCCTCCAAATCAAGATCCCCTTTCCTTTGCTCCCTTGTACTGGGGTCAGCATGGAACACCAACTAAAAGCAGACAGATTTAGGTGCTCAGGGTCATTTTAACAGTTCCTGCTCTGTTTTTCCAGTGTAATATGGAAATGATGATACTTATAGATCCATAAAGGGACAGAGAAGCTTATTACATGCAGCTTAGTGGGTTATGACCCTTGAGCAGGACCACAAATCTGCAGGATCTCTCCCTGGAAAGTAATCTGGGGGCTGCAAGGGGGTGAAATGTGGTAGGTGACGGCCGGTGAAACTCAGAGCACTGGCTGTAGTGATTTTTTCCCAGATAATCCGTGTTCATTCCCCAGCTCCAGGATGCAAGCCGTGGCCCTCTCCAATCTTAGCTACCCGCCGTATGATGCTGCTCCCATTTTCCATCCATTGGAAAGGTGATGAGTATTTCTGAGGTTCTTGGAAAGGAGCTGTTTCTGCTGACAGCACCTGCCAGAAGGGCCCCGTGTGCCCCTAAATTTAAGCAGCCTACCAGTGCACAACCCGTGAAACATCTCAAATTGGGTAAAAACACGAACAACTAACATTAAACATTAAGGAATCATCACACTGCCTTCTAAGAAACAACCGAAACCAGAAGCCTCTCCGTTTTGCAGACGCACACTCGATTGGACAGCCATCAGACCGAGGCTATTAATATATAGATTATCAGAAGAGCCGTCTGCTGCAGAGCAAAGCATCCAGCCCACGGAAAAACATCTTGCCTGCAGCTGCCAGAGGGGTTCTCCTGCAGCCTCGTGAAGAGTTGCCCAGATAAAAATTGATGGCTGGATGCATTCCGCTCTTTTGGCGCTCAGACGTGACCAAGCCTTTGTACCAAAGCCCAGGAGGCTGGAAACCTTCCCGAGAAGATGGGGAATGCTGTAAATAATTTCCTGTGTTAAAATAGCTACAAGAGCAAATCGGTGCCTTACGGCTGCAAGTTCAACAGGTAACGTATGTTTGGGCCACCTGTAGCTGTGTGTTTCTAAGGGAGAGATTCATTCGTCATTTAGGAGCTGGAGAAAATCCTCGAAGGACCTGTTAGGAGTTTGGTTTTCTTGTTATTTGTCACTTTGTGCATCTGAGCAGTCTCCGGGACTTGGGGGTGGAGAACAAGAGAGACTTTTACATCTATGAACACTGGTTTTGCCCATTTGCTTTCTCTGGGAAGCATTTGGCAGCAGTAGATGCCGCAGAAGCCCGATGCGGGCAGAAATTATCCACTCAAGAGCAAACACAGTTTTGGTCTGCACTTTGCAAATGTCCACTTAGCCAAGAGTATCCCAAATACCCAGTTTTGGACTAGGAAAGAGTGTCCCCAGAAATTATTTCTCTTCCTGGACTGGATTTCCAGTACAGGTTTTTTTTTTATTGTGAGGTTGCTGCAAATTTCCCTGAAAACTGGCCACTTCTGCAAATGTCTGGCAAGAGGAATATTAGGAGTATTACAGCATCAGGGTGTTGAGGCAATAAAGGCTGAGTCCTCTTTTTTTGCTGTGATATTACATTTTGTTATTAGGATTTCTAGGGAAAATCACGGCATCTGTTCCCAGCTTCCATTTTTTTTCCAATAAATAAGACGTTCTGGCACAGCACAGAACACAAACCTTGGTGTTTGGGTTTTGCCCTGCTCCTGGAGCTGCTGGCAGGGGCTCAGCCGGAGCAGTTGCTCAGGAAGGTGGTGTGATGGGGATTTGTGCTGGAGCTGGAGAGGATTTTCAGCCTGGAGCCCTCTCCTGGAGGAAAAGGCAGCTTTGCTGCCTGGACAGAGAGCAGGAGAGGCAGGATGGGCACGTCCTACTGCATCCAGGACCTGGGGGTAGCGCTGGGGGTCCCTAACCAGGCTGTGAGGGTCAGGCAGGTGGAGGGAGAGGTGTTAGGAGAGGGCAGCCCCAGGTCCTGATCTTCCAGAGTAGAGCAGGGAATTTAGACCGAGGTTTTTGGAGGAAGCCCTCTGCAAGCTGTTATTTTTGCCCCTTTCCCTGCATGGCTGGAAAAGCGCTGGTCCTCCAGAAGGTCCTCCAGAGCCTTCTCCTCTCCAGAGACACGCTGGCCTCCTTTAGCATCTTTAGTGTTCACCTTTAGTGTTCAAAGCAGCCTTTGGGGTGAAGTAGGTTGGACCATCCACCTCTGTCAGAGGAATGAGCTGAATCAGTGTCTCCCAGCGCTGCCTGAGCAGCTCCCTCTCTCCTGTCTTACAGAAGTTTCAGCATTTATGATTTTCAAAGCAAGCAGCAGCTACCATGGCTATTTTTTTTCCTCATGACTGATACCAGAGGCAGGTGATGAAGGGTTTTAGAGTTTGCTACCAGGATGGATCCTTCCCAGGGTTGGGGGTAAGTCAGGCACCAGAAAGAGCAGCAATGCCCTGGGGTATGCACCGGAGCAGCAAAGGCAGAGGTGCCCGGGGGACCTCTGAGGAGGAAACAGAATTTTCTGCCATCAGTCACCACCGAGCAGAAGCAGCAGCTGAGCCAAGGGTCGGGAATCGAGGCTGGATAAACCTCACCCTGGTCGTGCTCTGCACGCCTGCTGGTTTCAGTCGCCATGTGAGAATGAGCTCCACTTCCCAGGGACTTGGGGTAATACTCCCAAAACACGCCGAAGCCCTCTTATCCCTTTCCAGGACCCAAAGGCCACCATTGCACCAGGAAGGGCTGGCAGGAGGCTGGTCCAAATGACCATTTCCAACCGAAATTCTTTTATTATTTTTCCCTACCGGCGTGACATCTGCCAGAGGTGCTTTTTTTTTCTTTCCCTGGCTGAGCATGAGCGGCTTGGAGCTCGCCTTTCCCACCGCCCTGGATGCGGAGCTGACCACTCCCCCTCCCTTTGAATAGGCAGCCCTGCTGCAAACACTATGGTATTTCCATCCTCTCCAGCTCCAGCGCAGAGGATAGCACCAGGTAGTTGGAAAGAGCTCTGGAGACAAGTGTGGGAAGCCGTGGAGGACATAAGCTTTGCCCCTGGTCTTTCAGCTAAGTAGTAAGTGGCGGTGGGGAGAGAGTCGCTTTAAACTCTTTTGGGGGTTGTAGGTACCTGTGTTCATTTTCAGGACACCTAAGATTTGTTTTACTGGTCATTTACTTTTACTCTCTCCGATTCCAGTTTCACCCAGTGTGTTTGCTGGTAGTACTGCAGGATCTTATAGAAATGTCTGAGCTGATGCTTCCTGTTAAAAATCCCCTTTTTATCTGGTTTTTAAAATATCATATATAATTCTTCTATGTCTGCTTAGGAGAACATCGTTATTTTCCTCATCTAGGTAGAAGGCTGCACCTTGGCACTGTTACAGTGGATTCAATTTGCAGTTCATTTCATGTTTTGGGTTGCATTTTGGTTTGGACGGGAGGTGGCTTGTGTTTGTTGCAAGGCAGGGGGAGAAGTGAAGTGCTCAGAGTCAGATGCTCACTCATCCTGTGCACAGACAGACGACAGACAGCCAAGGAGCAGACCCCCTCAGACTGGGTCGATTCCTGTCTCCGAGGGATGTATGTGAGGGGTTTGCTGCTGCACCTCAGCGTGTTTTCAACAGCAGTGCCATTCCCCAAAGGGCAGAAATTGTGCCAGTGTTTGCTTTTGGGAGGAATTGCTCTGTGGTGCCGCTGGCATTTCTTAAGGAAGGGCACAGTCCTGCACCCCTCACCCAGCCCCAAAGAGACAGTGGGAATTGTGAGTCCCTGAGGAGCAGGATCAAGGCCTCTCCCCTTTTCCATTAGTCTCTAAATCACTGCTTTGCATGTGGCCACTCGTTTGGTATTACAGTTACCATCAACTTCCCATCCTGCGTTGTCAACTGACACCTTTGGGGGCTGTGGGCTGGGTCCAGAGCGGTTTCCTGCCTATGGGCTCTTCACGCTGCCTCTAATTTGGCTGGGTTTTTGCATCGTTCCCCTCGCTTGTCATGTAAACAATTTTCTGGCAAGCCATATTTTTGGGGCTACCCAGATGTTTTCAGCTTGGGCAGCAGGGAATGCTGCAGCTGGGGTTTGCGTGGGAGCCCACCGTGCACCCTGCACGGTGTGTACATGTGAGTGTCCCCTGTCCTCAGTTTCAGTGCTGAGTTTTGGGGTACCATGTGCTCCTCCAGATCAGAAACCACCGCAGTGCTGTTTTCTGCATCTGGCAGGTTGAGGCACAGAGAAGCAAAAGGTGACCTAAGCTTCTAAAGCTGTTTGGGTACATCATGAAGAGAGGTGCTTAGTGGGATTTTCAAAGCACCATCAGACCTGGGTCCTGCCATTGATACCTGACCAAGACCCCTTTGCCACAGGGCAGACTGGGAACGTGTGCTCCTCACAGGGCCAGATCCTTCCCTGGTGCAGAGGATCCCTCTGTGAACAGTGGGAAACTTACCCAGTTCTTTCCCCCTGTGCTCTGCTCCAGCTGAGGATCTGGCCCCTGCTCTTGTGCCAAAAGTCCATTATTTCACGGAGGGAAATTCATGAGTGAACTAACAGATGACCTAATTAACCCCCCCACCCCCTACCCGTTCACATCCTCCTGCAATTGCAAGTAGCTGCTACAGCCCCAAAGAGCAGAGTTATTTAATGGCAAGGGCCTCTCTGGTTTAGGATCCCACCTCAGCCCCTCTCATCACCGTGACCGGTGTCGGCTCACTCTAGATTTGGTGGGGCTGTTGGCAGTGACATTATTTTAGATTAAATATAAAATTGCAACTGCATAATAGACAAATGAGCAGGGTAAAGAAAAAGTCTGGAGCAGAAAGCAATTTACTACCAAGCACAGACAACAAGGTCTCGGGGGTGCTTTTGTGTATGAAACTGGCCCAAATTTAACCATCCTGGCACCATCTCATGACCGCTGTCATCCATCCCAGCTAGAGCTTGTCCAGTCAAAGGCTCTTGAGGTACCATCCTATCTCCTTCAGATCTGACAGCTACTGAGAAAAGAAGGAGCACAGTGTTACAGCAGATGGTGATGTGCTGGCAGACAGCCCCCCCTTGCCCTCGTCCTTGCCAACTGCATTGTTCCCAGCACCAGAGTGGGCAACTTTCTTATGGCAACGCTAATCCTGCTGCAGTCACTGCTGAGTTGCTAAGATAGGGGCTCAGGGGCTCAGGTACTCGGCCTCTCACTCTTGCTTTCTTTGTATGGCCTTTGCCAAGTCATTTAATCTCTTGGAGTATTCATGAAGCATGCAGGAGGGCAGTTGCTGTATTGCTGTATTTACCATCACATCGTTATTTACTGCCCCATCCACTTCGTCTTCAGTAAATCGGTAAATTATCTTTGAGAACACGGCAAGTTTTAAAATCCTACCAAATGTGGGAGCCCCTGATAGGAGATGGAGATGGGAGGTGGCCAGAAAGCACCGTTTGTAACCAGGCAGCAAGCAAAGCACACTCGTTTGATTGCTCCTATCCCTTCAGTGAGGGATGCTGCTTTTATTTTAAGCTGGTGCCAGGGTTTGATGAATTGAATGAGGTTTTTAACATGCCAACAGATCAACAAACACTCTTTCCCCTGAGAACTGAATTGGCAGGCGGCCTGGAAAGTGCCAGGATTTCAGGGGTTAAAGCCTTGCGGAAGAATGTCATTTCCATGAGCTGTTTTCCCCACCCCCTCAAAGATGATAAATTATTACTTGATGCAAAAATAAAGCGGTTATCACTAAGCAGCTTTGGGTCAGCGGGCTGCCAGCACAGCAGGATGGGCCTGGGGAAGGTGCTGCTTCTCATTTTTAAAGTCTTCCTTCACAGTCTTCAAGTCAGAAATATTTTGCTGGTGTTGCTGATGCTGCCCCATCCTCCTGGCTCCTCCTCTAACCCCAACCAGAGGGAGTTGTGTTGTTTTTTTAGGATGCAGAAAAGCACCCAAACGCTGTTTTACAGCTGTCCCAGTTGTGCCAGTCTTCAGTGCCACATTTACTGGGTTCTCAGCCCAGGGCTGAGGGATACGGGGTGGGCAGAAGCTGAGTGTGGTCCTCCAACTCAGAAACTGGGGAGCAATCTGAGCTGTGGGATTTTACAGGGGAGACCGGTGCACAGAGCACTAAACTGGGAGGCAGAAAAGGGAGCTGCTGGTTCTGACTCTGCCAGGGAAAGTCATTGCAGTCTCACTCCACTTCATTTGCCCCATCCTTAAGCCAGTAACCAGTATAACCAAACCACTACTTGCAAAAGGTCTTCAAAGAGCCAACAGTCAAAGCTGACTTTGTTTTAATCCACATTTTTCACTCCTTCTTAACTTGTGCACAGGCGGGTGTGTTAATCGTGAGGACAAACAGCTTTTCCCTTTTTAAACTAAGCTTGGTAATTCATTTAAAACAAAACCAAACCAAATCCTTGGTAAAGGAGGAGGAATGGATGTAGAAATGAAATTAAAATTTTAATTTAGTTTAGAAAAGACCCAAGAGTCTAATAGCTTTGGCTGGTACTTGATCAAGTCCCCAAATAAACACTGCCTCTCCCACACATGTTTTCCCAATAAGACGGGAATAATAAGAGCAAACAATAAGACTGAAGTCAAGCTGTTAAGTCATTAAGGATTTTACCAAATGGCTCTGATCCCCTCTACTTATTAACAACTCTCAGCAAGCTGTGGATCTTGATTATCTCGATGGAAATCTGCAGTGATTTCCTTAATATCAGCCAAGTTACCTGCCATGAAGAGCAGTGCCGTTGGTGTTAGATCAGCCGCAAGCTCCCCAGCGGTCATTAAAGCGATCTAACGGCGTCCGAGGGGAGGAGAGGAACTATTTAGGCTCTTATTAGAGGAAGCTGAAGAGAAGAAAAAATATCGCTCAAACATCAGGAAAACTTGCTGACAGTGAGAGATGTATTGGGCTGTGAAGTAGTTTCCTATGGGAAGTGGTGGAAGTTCTGTTAAAATTAGCCTGGACAAAGCCCACCAGAGCTCCTTTGCTGCTCTCATCTCACCTCCCGTCGCTGCCCTTGCGAATCTGTTTCTCCAGAGCACAATTTGTGCACAGAATCTGTTCACCTGCCTTTTTTCAAGCAGGACTTGTCTTCCAGCTCCCTTTCACCGCCTAAAGCCCGCGTGTCTTTGTCTTTTAACACCCATCACCCACAAAACCTGCATGGGCCTTTGATTTAACTTCTCTTGAAGTTTGATTTGCCTTGAACAGATGAGGATGGGGGTGCAAATGGCTGCTGAGGTTTGCATTGTATTTCTCACCCCCACTTGTGTTTTTTAGCAGTACATTTGACAGCAGAAAAGAAACTAAAAATCAAACTGTCCTTGCTATAAATCCATCGGAGATGCTGCCTAGAGATGGGAATTTCCCTTTTGGGGAGAGGGGGTTTCTGGTGCTGCTTTAGAGCTCTGGGAATCTTATTGATATTCGTTATTGCATGAAGCCTTGTCCTGGATGTCAGGATGGGTTTAGTGCTTCGCCTGTCATTGGAGCACATGCTGCTTCGAGCATCAACGTGTGGTACTTTGCTGGAAGGTTCAGCTGGCAGAGGTGTCCTGAGAAAGATGCAAATGACGTTCATCGAGGCATGAAAGCAGCTCTCAAGAACTGGTGTGACTTGGGTGGCTTGATCAAAGGGAGAAAAAAAACCAAAACAAAACAAAAATGAACCACCAAACCCCAGCTGCCTGTTGCACAAGCTGCAAAGCAGGAAAAAGAGCTGCTTGTGGGGACTGTTGTTTTAACTGCTATTGTAATGCAGTAACCCCTCACTCTCAGACACGTGTGTGCTATTGAATCAGAGAATCACAGAAGTGTTTAGGTTGGAAGGGACCCTTCAGCAAAGGGAGTCCAACCAATCCCCCATCACCGCCAGGGCACCACTGCCCCACGGCCCTAAGCACCACAGCTTCAC
>VWZY01010093.1:324968-335283 GCA_013399075.1 Chloroceryle aenea
AGCATGTTTTGAAACTAAAAGATGGAGATTTAGAGCAGAGAGCAGGAGAAATTGTTGGTGCTGAGGGTGGGAAGAGCCTGGCCCAGGCTGCCCCGAGAGGTGGTGTCTGCCCCATCCCTGTCCCCATTGCAGGGGAGGTGGCTGGGGCTCTGAGCACCCTGCTCTGGTTGCAGATGTCCCTGCTCCCTGCAGGGGGGCTGGACCAGATGACCTTGAAAGTTCCCTTCCTACCCAAACCAGTCTGGGATTCTATGAAAATGAGCATCAGCATTGGCAGCTTCAGGATGCCATGGAGAAGGAATAACTTGATATTGAGTCAGGGAGGAAAGGGACTAAGGACAGTCCATTGAGGGCTTCGTGTGGTGCCTTGAGGATGGCTGCAGATGTTTTGGGATAGTCTTGAAGTGGGATTGATCCCTCTGTAAGTCAGGCCAGCCACTACTTTCTTTCTGTATGGCCAGGGCTGGCTGGGTGGTGCCAGGGCAGGCAGAGGGGAACGTGGGGTGCGCAAAGGGCTGGGACCCTGAAAACAGCCTGTTTCTTTCAGCTCCTGGCAGCATGAAGCACCTCTCTCTCCCTCCAGATGTTCGCTGTGTTTATAGCTGCTGAAGCAAGAGGCTGAACTCTCTCATTAATACATTTCTCTCTCTCTCTCTCTCACATTGAAGCCAGAAGTCTCAGCTCAGAGGTTGCAGCTGGAAAGGAGCTGGGGGTGAGGGGTGGGAGAGCGAAGGGAGGTGTATGCAAACCTCCCATCCCATTCAACTCCCCCTCTCCACTTTCCTCCCCCCGAATCCTCCCAAAATACACATGCCCCGAAAAAAGAAAAACACTAGCAGATTTTTTATTTCAGAAAGTAAACACTTAGGCCATGGGGGTCTGGAGGTTATGGGAAAAGAGGAAACCATTGGGCTAATCAGGCCGGGCCACACTTCCCCTGCTGAAATAAACCAGAAATCATTGCATTACGGGGCGCCGGCACGATTAACCCTGGTGCTGCCAACCCGGCCGAGCCTGCCCAACGCCTTTTCCCCAACGCCCTGGGCTTTAGCCAGGGCAAAGCGCCGGTGCGGAAGGGGAGCCGGGACTCTACAGCAGCCCTTTGGCACAGTTGCCCGTTGGGAATGAGCAGTGGGGAATTTTTTTGTAGTAGGAAATGAAGTTTTTTTTTTTTTTTCTTGTTCTATGGTTTATGAGCCGTCCTATAGAATTTCATCGTTGTTCTTGCCTGAGAACGCTGCCTGATGGTTGCAAACCTCTACAGAGAGGAAATCTTTCTCTGCTTGAATCAGCGAGATTTGGGCGGTTTTCAAGCAAGCTCATTTTTTTCATCCTCGCTAGATTTGCATTAGGTGTATAAATGATTAGATTACTGATTATTTGGCTGCAAACCCTCTGGGGAAGAATCCTTCCTGCTGCCTTTTACTCCTTTTATAGAGCACCCAGCATCTGGGATCTGTCTGTAAGATGGGAGACCCTTGATGCTCCTCCAGAATAACTCCAGTCCAAGAGTTAGCGAAGCCAACAGGCCCTTTGTACCAGCTTTACAAAGAGATCTCAATTTCCCCTCTCTAAGCCCAGCCTTGGACTTCCCCTGGCTCCTTTCGCAGTCTGAGTTGCATGCTATAAATGGCTGCTGGCTACCAGGTCTCAGATATTTTGAGCCCGCTGCAGCTCTCTGTGTTTCTGAAGGGCTGGATCTCTCAGCACCAACGTTTATCATGTAAATGATTATCAGAGATTGTCCATTCCTGGGTCTTCTCAGAGCTCCTTGCCGTGACTTCTGACTCCCTTTACATCCTGCCAGGCTGAGATTTTCTAAGAAACCCAGGTGTGTTCTGCACCCACCTCCAACAGCTGCTTTGGAACCCCCAAATCCTCACACCATGCCCAAGGTCTGTGGTGGAGTTCATAGCACGGTACCCTAAACCGGTGCTCTCCCATCATCCTTCCCTCAGTGATGACTCAAGAAGAAGAGGGCTGAAAGGAAAAGCCAGCACGGGGCACTATCTAGCCAAGGGAAAGTGATCTTCTTGTTGCTGCCACCACCAGTGAAGGTTTTACCTCATCTGTTACGGTGCAAGCGCCAGCGGTGAAAGGTGCCGTCACCAGTTCCTCGAGCCACCAGCCCGGCTCTTGCAACATTCCCACCAGAAGGCAAAGCCCCAGATAGCGCTTGCCAGGGGAGCTGCAGACCTGCCCCCTCCCACTCTGCTATCTCAAGAATGCATTTGAGCAGTAGCTGTTCCTGCAGCCTCTGGAGGTCGAGGCTTCAGATGGAAATCAAGCTCTATGGAGAAAGTCCCACAGGGCAAATTTCAGAATTTCTGGAGTTGGTGTTCAGCTCAGATAAGCCCTGGAGAGCTCAGATACTTTATCTGAACCTTATCAGAGCTATTTGCATCACTTCAGTCTGAGAAACCAGGCTGTCAGATATTTGGGCAGGGGGAGCAACTGTCTTTTTTTGTGTGTGTTTATTCCTAACACATGGTCACCTCTGGGAGGATTGGGCTGTCCTGTGCCCCACGCAGCTCAAGGGGCTTATGGGCAAGCTGGAGAGATGGAGAGTGGTAAGGAGAAATACCATGCCCAGAACCATACAAGGACAGGATTAGGATGAAAATTCTTTGAAAGCCCTGTAAGGGACTGAAACTCTCTGCTCCCTTTCTAAAACTGAATGGAAATAAGCTCGAGCTGCTCCTGCTGTTAATGGTGGATGGAAATGATTCCTCCTCTTTAGAGCAACCCAGGGCTGGGCTTTCTCAAACGCAATGTGCTCTCTGCACATAAACTTTCTCCTTGTCTGGAGCTCCTGGGGGGACATACGGAGTCTATGCTCCCTGGGCTCTCCTTTAGCATCTCTCCTCTTCATTCCTACTTTGCATCAATCAACCATTTGACTGAAGGACTTTGCAATGCCTGGTCTGTACAATGCAACATCCCCAGTGGTTTCATTCACCTGAGCTCCAGGGCCTGGTGGTTCTTCCCCAGCATCTGGGGTCTTTTTAGGAAGGAAGGTTTCTCAGGGATGAGAACAGAAGATTGAGGAGATCTGGATGAAATTATGGGGTCTTACAGCTGGGATTTGCAAGACCTTGGCTACCTCACTTCACAGAAAGTCTTTAGGCATCTCAACCCCACTGGCTTCCACTGGAGTGAGACGCCTAAATCACTCAAAAGGCTGCCTGTGAGCCACTGCGTAGCAGTTTCTCACGTTGGAGATGCAGATGATTAATTCATTGCACATTTTATTGCACTGCTTAATTCATTGAGGTCAGGCGAGCGGCTGGAAGTCCCTGGAGAGCGGTGTTGTACAAGCGCTTGATATCATAAGCAAAAAAAAACGAGATGTCCTAAGTGACACCGAGCTGCCAGCGTGGCTGAGCCCTTGAAGCTGCTCAACACGTGCTGAAGTTTACACAGCCCACCGGATGGACCATCCCCTCTGGGGTTTTGTATCAATAGGCTTTGAAAAAGTTGCAGCGGGTCAATTGTTGGCTCTTTCACAATGGATGAAATAGAATTTGTCTCTCTGCAGCTGGTTCCTGGCAGCAGGCAGGGCTAATGAAGTTGTGCATGGATGTTGGGAAGAGGGTTTCTCTGCAGAAGAGCCATGGGAGACTTGCAGCCTACAAATGACTTGAGTGAGGGGTGGGAAAAGCTTGGGATGGTGGGTGGAATTTGCATGTGGGTTTATTTTTGGCATTACACTTACAAAAGAGATTCTCAGGCAGCGTGAGCAGTGAGGGTCCAATCTTTGGGAGCTGCCTTTGGAGACCTCTGATCTGGGGCTCCTCTTTGGGCATTTTTTTCTTCTTCTGCACCTCTGCCAGGGCAGGTGAGGTTTGAAGGACAGAATCTAGCCTTTAAACCCCCAAAGCCTCTGGTGAGACTGTGGAAAACAGGGCTGGCTTCAATGCACTCAGTGGGAATGCTGCCATCGATTTTAGCCATGGAGGGGGTGGGCACACACCCCAAGAAGCAATATATTAAAGTTCCTGGCAGGACTTCCCTTCCTGGAAAGGGAAACGAAGCTGCTGACATGGCTCATGTTGTTTGAGCAGGGCTGTGTGGGATGGCAAAAGCCCTTGGAGATAGTTGTGCTTCCCATCACATGAATGGGATGGAGCAAAAGAACTCGCTCCACCAAAGCAAAGACTTGATTTCTAAGAAGAGCTGGCCCAAAACCTTCTCCTTAACTCATCAGCAAGTATTTTTCAGGAGTCAGAAATACCTTTCTTCTCTGGTTTGCATGATTCACTCTCCACATCCTAAGTACAAGAGGGGCCAGAGGGCACTCCACTCGTTCTGGCCAGACTGATGTCAGCGTTGAGGTAGAATAGGAAAAAAAAAGATGCCCCAAGGGAGCCTATTCGTGGAACATTTCTAATTTGGTCAGTTCCAGGCATCTCGCAGAAGAGCCTGTGCAGGGGAGACTTCAACCCAGATTTGCAAGCTCGAAAGGCATGAATAATTGTGGACGGTAGTGATGGAAATGAAGATGGCATCTCAGTCCTGCCCCAGACCAGCTCTTTGCCACGCTGCAACCTTGGGATATCTACATCTCCTGTGAAATGTCTCCAGAGATATCAGACTTTCTCCTCCCTTGCTTTGCATCTAGTTACTGCTTAACCCCGGGAGACCAGATGCTTCCTTTGTCTGGCGGCTTTGGTTGTGTTTCTATCCAGCTACTACATGAAAGTAGTAGCAGTTTCCCTTGCTTTGCAGTAATTAAAATGACAGGATAATGAGACAGCCCAGTAGCCTCCTTTGCCTTTCACTTGTGCCACATTCCAGGCTGGGTGACAGCTCAAGTCCCCTATCTAGATGAAATACAGCATCTTTTTTTTTTTCCTCAAACTTTCCTTCTTGTTGCTGCCAAAAGTGACAGATTGTTCTGGGGAAATTGTCAATATTTTGTCAAAATGAAATCCAAACATTTCCAGCCAAAACTCAGCGTTTTCTGGTGCTGGCTCTGTTGACATGAAAACAAATCTCCGTGGGAAATGCCAACACGGAAAGAAAATGGAGAAATAAGTTGGGCTAATCTGCACTTCTGGTGGCTCTCTGATTCAGATGTGTGGCTGAGGCGCTGTGGGGCAGAGGGTGGTTGAACCCAAGAGCTTCATCTGGATCATTCCTGTGTTTGTTTAGATGGGATGGGTGCAAACAGGCGTGCTCCGTTGAGTGGTCCGTGCACAAAATACACGTGCGTAGTACATGCTGATTGTCTCTCCGGTACCAGGACGTGACTCTTCACCCACAGCTTCGAGTTCAGGGAACTGATTTTTAAGGTTTCATCCATCTCCTCTTGCCTCCTTCACTTCACCCTGTCTTCCTTCCCCCCCACCTAGCAAGGCTGTCAGTCTGCTCCTGAGTTTAGCATTGCAGATCCTTCCACAACCACCCGCCTTCTGAAATCCCTCCCCGGGGGCCTCCCAGTGCTGCGCTCAGCAGCTCCAGTGGCACCAGACCACAGAGGGAGGACTTTCCGCTCTTACACCCACCTGAAACGAAATGGTTTTATCGGGGCTCTCCCACGCCTGCCAAGGGCATCTCAACGCTCCCCTCCCCGTTGCTGCCGCTCTTCACTTCATTAGCGCCAGAGATGTTTATAAATGGAAGAGATAATATTTTTCGTTTCCAGTTTGGGTTTCCAGGGCAGCCACTTTCTAAAGCACTTAGGAAGTTTAGAGAAGTCGAGGTTATATAAACGATTTTTCCCCCCTGGGCTCTTATTAATCAAGTGGCTTGTGGAGCCTTTCCCATAGCTTTGGGATCGAGGGCACGAGCTGGGTGAGGGGAGGCAGGCGGTTAACAGAAGACATCTTTTTCTTGGCTCTTACCCTTTTTTTTCAGTAGGTTTGCAATGAAAGAAGCAGCCAGACCTGGCTGTGGGCATTTGAAAGTAGCCAGAAAGCTGAGTAGCACTCTCCTGGGTGACACTCCAACTGGGTTTTGGGTTTGCCTCTTCTATTTGCCCCTTTTAGGCCTTTAAGTGAGTCATGTCACATCTTTTACCAATGATTTACCTGGCCCTGTTGATACACCCCTGTAAAACCTGATGATTTGATGTAAAACATTTGCATTTCCTGAGCATAGTGTTAAATATGGTTTCAATAGCAACGGGCAACGAGTTGATCCTCCAATAACCCCCTATGGACGTGCACACACACACACACAATTATATATTTCCTGGCAAGTCCTGATGCATTTCTAAAGCTTCCCAGTATTTTCCCACCCGGGCTCCAACAACAGCTGCTACCCAGGATGGCTGTGAGCAGCACAGGCAGCTCGTGGGTTTGGAAAACCCAGTAGAACAAACCCAAGCTCTGCCTCCTCCTCCCCTGTGTCCTTCCTCCCACTGTCTCCCCACCACGGGCACTGAGGGAATGGGGTCTTTTTGTTTTCCTTGAGGGGATGGAGCTCTGTCCTTAGTGGCAGGTCCAGCTGTTTCAAGCCTGGAGCTGAAGGTCCACAGGAAATCAACTCATTACTCTGTTGATCCACCTTCCCTGCTTTCCAGCCATGCTCTTTTGGTATGAAAATAATGATTTAAAGAGCCAAGGGTGTTAAATAATGATTTAAAGGGGGTAAAGGGGATATTCGCAACTTAGACTTGGCAGAAGGAAACTGTATTTCTTCCGGGTCTTGGGAGCGTGTGAGAAAAGGTGTCGAACATCTGGAATGATTTAGCAGCTCTGTGGCTCTTGTGTGAGGCTGGTGATGCAAACGTAGCTCACCCAGAAGAACTGGGATAGGTTGATGGAAAGAAAAGCTGGTTATGGTGTTTGGCTTGAGCAGGAGCAGGTTGGATGTTGAAGAAGAGCTGTGTCCACCTCTTCCAGGGACAGATGATGGGTTGTAGTGGCCCCTGAGTTCCCTGAAGCATTGCTCTGGACCTTGCAGATGTTTGGTGTGTCCTCTGAATGAATTTTCAAACTGGGAGGGAACTCCAAGCATCCTATGTTTTATTTCATCTCACTCTTGATGTTAAAACACAAATTGGGCTTCCAGGCTAAAAAGGGAGATTCATTTCAGCTCATCCATACCCAAGACCTACCGCTCGCACAGAATCCTCCTCAAAGAGGTGAACTAATTGAACAAAAAGAGGATTTATTAAAGATTGAGGGGATTTTTCTGTCATTTTTTTTGTTGGTTGGTTGGTTTTGGTTTGGTTTGGTCTTTTTTCCCATTTTAAAAGTGCCAAACTAGAAAGTTTCAGCTCAGGTTGGATGACACACCATTTTCCTTGTTTATTTTCTTTTTGCTGTTTTAGCCCTGTGTGAAAATAAAAAAAAAAAAACAAAAACAAAACCCAAACCAACCCAAACTGGTTTGCATGGACCAGGAACACATTTAGAAAAAATATTTACGTCTGCTTTTTTTCCTCCAACTACCAGCAAAGCACAAATATAAACAAAGAAATCAATCAATCAGCTCTTTTCACAACTTCTGCTGCAGGCTGTGGGGGAAAAGAGGGTAGAGAGGCAAAGTGTTTGATGTCTGAGCCCCTTTGGATATCAAGAACCACCAGCTTTTGGATGATAATCAAAAAACCTGAAATAACCAGTGGTGGTGGTGATGATGATGATGATAGCTGTAGATGGGTGACCATGCTTCTACTGAAGTCACAGGCCCCTGCTGACCAGCTGTCTCTTCCCCATTGACACCAGCAAGGATTTAGGACGGAGGGGAACTAATCAGGAGACCCTCATGGGGAGAAGAGGCGTGTTATTTAATTAGCTTTACAATGGACCGACTGGGAGGCACGTGGTGGCTCTAATGGAAGGAGATAGATGTCCTTTTAGCTGGGCTAATTGTTAGGAAATAGCAGAGGCTTTGTTCAGCCCCAGCATGTGGCCTGTGATCTCTCGAAGCCCAGGGGCTGCCCGCTTATAATTTTAGACAGATCTATTCAAGCCTGCTCTGTAGCGCGGGGCCGAACAAGACGGGTATTGTTGCAGAGCCAGCATCGCCGTCCAAGAAAACCACCCCGAAAAACCCAAACACGTGTAGAGAGGAATATTGCGCTGTCGTTTATTCACGACCGGGCTGGCTTGCCAAGAGGAGACAATCGCAAGCGAGGAGGTTTCCAGCACTGAGCGAGGGTTTTTTTCCTCTTAGAAACACGTAACGCGGGCAAATCCTTCACCCCCGGCGCGATGTTGAGGGCGGAAGGGGAATATCTGCCTGTCTGGGAAGGGCAACTTCGGGGCTAGTGTGGGTGTCATCCTGTCATTCCCTTGCTGAGGGTGTGGTAGACGTGGGGTAATGGTGCCCATCGCCAGATTTTCTCCATAGATGGGCTGCGGGCACCTGTCATCTCATGGTTATGGTGGGAAAGTGGTTTGGGCTGGAGGGATCTGGGCTGTTGGATCAGTGCCTGTGCCTCCCAGGGTCCTGCATGACAAAGGATGGGAATCCCACTTCTCTTTCCTGAGCTTTCCCCTCCCATCTCTCTCTGATGAAACACAGTGATGGTCACAAGCCCCTGAGCTTTCCTTTGGAACTGCCACACGGACGCGCCCAGCCCTTTGCGAAGCCAAAGCCGTTTCATTCAAAAAAGGGAGTGGAGGCACAAACTTTTGTAAGAGGTCACGTGGAAATATTGACCAGGAATTAAACTTCCATCTCCTGAACTCCTCCGGCCTGGCCACAGCGCTAACCCGGGGATCATCACAGTCAAGTGACCGCTTCCACCCAGCTGCACACAAGCATGTTTTTGTGGTGGCTGCTGTTTCTTAGGCTGTGAATTTGTGTACTAGAGCTTGGTGTTGGACTGACCTTCCTTGGGTGGTGCTTGTGTGGCTGCTGGCATCTTCATGAAAGCAAAATGTGGCTGCTACCTGGTGTTTCTTGAAGCAGAAAGGGGCGGTTTTGGTGGGAATGGGGTCTTCTAAAGATCATTTCAAAGGGCAGTAGAGAAGTGTTAATGAATACAGTCTAGTCATCCAGATCTGCTTTATTAGCAATGATCCCATCACCTCTCCTTTGGAATCCCTCACCTGTGTCCCAGGGAAGGGGATCTCAGGAAATTGGGTCACCAGAGATGGGTGAATGCCAAGAGTGAAGTCACGAGCAGAGATATGTTGCTTAAGGCTGAGCTGGCTGTATTTGTTTCCACTATGAAGGAGGCTGCCCAAGAGCTCTGACCAAAGCCAAGAGGTCCTACAGTTGAGGTTTGATGTCTACGGCCTGTGCACGTTCACATCGTTGCGAATATCAAGAGTTAAACAGCAAAAATCCTCACATTATATCTACCAAGAACTCAGTGCTATTACTTGAGGAGGAGAGGGAAATTGTACGGCGAGCAAACAGCTCTGCAGAACAGCTTACGAGGATTTTCCATCCAGCCACTTCTTCCAGCCGGGGAACCAGTGAGTGACAGCACCCCCCGCCAACGAAATCCAAGGCAGAATTACATTGCCCGAGCCCAGATTAGCTAATCAGGTTATGAATCAGCAGGAAACCTCTGGGAAACCAATAGCTGGAGGCACTTGAAGATGCTCAAGCAGCTCGGGAGGCTGTTGATTGAGGCACCTACGGCGTGTCCCTCCCTCACAGCCATGCTGGGCTGCGTGCGCGCTGGGGTCCTGACTCCTAGCTGGCCACAAAGATGCTTTTGTGAGCCATCTCTGCTGGGAAGTTAATGAGAGCAGGAGTCAGGGAGGCTCGGAGGCGGCTTCCTCTGCTCCCGCCCAGAGGGCAATCAGAGGAGGGTATTGTGGCAGCGGTGGCTCGGGGCTGAGCAGGAGCCTGAAGCTGGATCTCCCCAGCGTGAACAGAAACTTGCTTTTAGGAGGATAGGGACTTGCCGTGACTCCAGTCCTATAGTGTGGAGCAGCAAGGGGACCCCCGAGGCCACAGACATCTAGGTCACCGAGGAGCCAACGCTTTCATGATGGTCATCACCTCCTGGCCTCAAATGTTGGAGCTGAGACAGCTTGTGGGGCACACACAGGACGTGCTGACTAACCAGGACACACCGGGACTACTCAACTGGCCTCCTTTTACCAGCGTAAAACAACTCACTCAAACACTTCCCAGCTTGAAAGAATTTCTCATATCATTTTAAATTCCAGGAAAGGTATCTCCCTGGGGAACGGCTGTGGCAGCTGCTTGCTCTTTCCTCTCATTGCTGAGGGCCACATCCACACCCAGAGCCACCTCCCTGCTCTTTCCTTTCTTGGAGTGGTGGCTGCTGCTCAGTCCAACAATGTCCCCCTTACGATAAATCCTTTCATGTCTCCGTTTCTCCCTGGATTGCACCACTTTTTGTTTTGGTTTGGGTGGTTTTTTTTTGTTTTTTTTT
>VWZY01010093.1:362223-381095 GCA_013399075.1 Chloroceryle aenea
CCTTGTTCAAGTGGGGGGGTGGGCTTGGGGCAGATCCCCCTTAGTGTGAAAGCCCCATAGGGATGCAGAGCTGGCTCTCGGCAGCGTCAGAGGTGTTGCGATCCTCATGTCTTTCTGAAGTCCCGTCCCCAGGGATGTCAGGGAGCTGGAGGAAAAATAGGGGTCTGNCACGGCAGCAAGAGGGAGGACACGGCACCCGGGCACCCACCCGCACGTGGCAGCCACGGCAAGGAGCCTTTACTGGGAGATGGCAAAGCCGAGTCTGGGGTGCGATGCTGTGGTCTCTCTGTCCTCCCTGCCCACCCCTGTGTTTCCCTTTCAGCTGAAACCCTTGACGTTTCTAAACCAAGCTTAGATTTGGAGCCGGGTTTTGGTGCTGGCGAATCCTCCGTCCCGTACATTTCGTCCGAGCCCGTGTCTATACAGCGGGAGGTACACAAAAGGGGACCTTGCATTTGTGCAAGATTTGATTAAAATCTTGGAAAGAGGTTTCAGATGGCAGCGAAAGCTGAAACCGGGGGGAGCTAAGCCCGGGTTGCTTTTGTTACCGAAATTCTGATCGGCTCTGACCTTTGAGCATCTCAAACTGAAGGCGAAGGGCTTGTCTGCGGGCGCTGGAGGACATCACCAGGGCTTGATTCTCCTCCTTGGGAGGTAACCCCCCTACATCCAGCAAAGCTGCACTGGGCAGAGCCAGTTGAAGTCCATCACGCTCCCCAGACAAGCAGGGCTTAAAGAAAATGATACTTCAGTAAATTAAGTATCTCAAATTTAGATCAAAAACCATCCATCCCTCTCAGCTCTTTCAGCTCACAGGGCTATGACTTGTCCACAAACACGTATGCAGAGCTTTACAAACACGTTTAGTTTCACATGTGTGAGCTCTTCTATAGATGTGGGACCCTGCTGACTAAAATAAGCCTTCTGCAAGCGTTAGCAGGCTCGGGGCTTTTGGGCTGTTTTGTCTTCTGAAGAAATTTTAACTTGTAGCGACGGTCTGACAGGAAGAAAAGTAGATGATGTTTCAGTCCTAAATCTGCCCAGTGTTTTGAAGGAGAAGCCTCTAAATGCACATTTGGGTTTAAATAGAAACTTTCCTCCGGCACTTTGCTTTTTAATTTTTTTTTTTTTAATTAAATTTGAAAATAGACTGCTTGCTTCTCCAATGACCTCTTCTTGAGAATCCCTTTTAAGTCATCCCTGTTTTGACGTGTTGTTTGTGCAGAGCTCAGCATTCACCTCACTAAACCAAAACCTTATCCCTGGCTACTGAAAAATTGATTTGCAGGGTATGTGCAAACCCAACCTCCTGAATCCTACTGAAGAATGTGGGATGGGGGGCTGGTGATAGGTACTCACTTCTATTGCAGAGATAAGAGTACAACTTTGTACACCCCTCACCTTGCCCTGCTGCTCTTTGTGGCTTGCTTAAGGCGGTCACCTCCAAGCAGGTTTTTCACGAGTGATTCAGTGTAAAAATTGGGGTTAGAAATGTTTTCTGAGCCTAACTCTGACTCATCTTCCCATAGCACCCGGGAGCAGTGAACTGCCGTTTAACCAGCCGGCGGAGGGGAGCGGATTCCTGGGTGGTCCCTGTAACCACAGAGCACAGAAAGCAAAGCATTAAAATGTAACATGAGGATGAAGGGAAAGGGGCACTGAACCACTTTCTCCCGGTGTTATCTCGACGCGGCAGATGGAGAACAGAGATAGCGAGGGGCGGCTGCTTGGTTTTCCGTGCCCTCTCCAGCCAAATCCAGTTAATAATGAAGTGTAATTTGCCAAATAGCCTTTGAATGTCTTAATTGCTTTCGAAGGTCCCTGTGCTTCCACTGTGGCAGGCAATCCTTGATCTGTTTGGTGGGGTTAGGGGGAGGAATCAGGTCTCAAGAGACTCAGTGTGGAGAATTTTCCAGGTCCTACCTGAGCAAAGAGTTGTGCAAGTCATTACCTGAGCATCACCGTGACTGGTCAGGTATTTAGGTATTCTTTATTCTTGTGGGCATGGTTGGACTTGGTGATCTACAAGGTCCTTTCCAACCACAATTATTCTGTGATGTTAGAGGGAGCTGCAAGTAAAGGGGATGATTTTCATTGAATCATGGAATCACAGAATGGTTTGGGTTGGAAGGGACCTTTAAAGGTCCTCTGGTCCAACCCCCCTGCAGTGAGCAGGGACATGTCTTTTACTTGGGGACAATGGGTGGAAGGTGCAAAGATGGAGACTGAAACGTTGCTCCCTTTGGCTTGGCGGTGGAAGTGCCTTTGGTGCATCCAGCTGCTGTTTTGCAGGTTTCCACAAAACAGAGAATTCTTTGATTTTGGATGTCTGCATCCAGACATTCAGCAAAAGTGCTGCCCCAGAAGAGCTTGCACACAATGACATTTTTCCACAAGGAAGAGTTTTCATTGAAAACTTTCCAGTCAGCTGCAGTGCTCAACCAGCCTCAGGTGGAGTATTGACAGAGGAGATGGATGAAACTCAAGTCATTTGAGATGGTGGTTCTACGAAGCTTTTCTTCTCTGTGAAAGATGGTTTTGAGGAATGCTTAAAATCTATGAAAAAGAGCCAAACCTTTATTCAGATTGAGGATTTTTTTTTAATGGTTGCTTTTGTTTGTGAAACTCGTTGGCTACAAATCTCCGCCTCCTTCCAAATAAATGAGAAAAAGAGGAAAAGAAAAAAAAAAAAAAGAAAGAAAGGAAGAGCTTTGCTTCCCATCAGGACTTACTCCAAGACCCAGCTCTTGGCTTGGCCCCGCGCTCTCCCATGGGGATGGCTGAGCATTGTTTGGTGACTCACCCCAAATCGTGTCGCTCTGTGCTGTGGGGCTGCGCATGATGTAACTCTGGGCTAATGTGGGATTTTCCAGCTCTTTTTGTTTTCCCTCACTCCTCAAATGGGTTTTCTGCTGGTTCTTCATCCTGTCTCAGCCTGCTGTCAACTGAATTTTTCCAGGATTAGCCATGATGCTTCAAAATGAATATTTTCCTTTTGCTTTTCTTTGGACTGGGATGCCCAGAGATGGAGCAGGAACTCAGAGGTGCTTTTCTCTCTGCATTCTCATTCACCTTGGTGTGGGACTCTACCTTCATTGGCACCTGGACCTTCTCAGCTATCTCCCAGGCTCCACCAGGCAAGGTGAAACCCAGCAGGCTGGTGTCTGGGAAGGTCTTTGATATCATAATGAAATTGCCAGTAGTTGCCATGGTTGGCTTCTGGGGAGACCATGAGCACCATGTAACCATGGCTTGTACAGGCTTACTAGAAGCACACGGTTCTTGTGGTTAAGAAGCCTGCTTGTAGACCTGTGGAGTTTAGGTGTAGGACTAGAAGGTCTGGGTGGGAAAATTTCAGAAATAAAGAAGAACTTCTCATGTTTTTGTGACCAGCACAACTCCTGTTGTCTTTCTCAGTCCCACATCCTTACGGCCATTTTTCTCTCCTTCTGCTTTCAGATATGGAATGTGCGGATGTGCCTTTATTAACTCCCAGCAGCAAAGAAATGATGTCTCAGGCATTGAAAGCCACCTTTAGTGGCTTCGCCAAAGAGCAACAGCGGCTGGGAATCCCCAAAGGTAAGACCTGGCTTCCCAGTGAGCAGCTGTGGTAGCCACAGAGATCGTGTCCTCCTGCCAGGCTGCTCTTCTCCACAGCTGATGATGCTCCTCGGGTTGTGTTGCCTTGTTTCTTGGCAGCTTCAGCTGGCAAGATCTTTCAGTACCACTTACAAACTACACCTGTTGGACAGATTGTGCCCATCTGTCCTGCTGACTTCTGCTGGGTGACTGCTTTTGCAGCTCTTGGGATCTGCTCCTTTGGAGGCAGCTCCAGGCCTTCTGTTTGCAAGTCATCTCCACTATATGGAGAAGCAGCAGGAGCCCTTTACCAGATACTCATGGCATGGAGAAAAACAGAAGAATGGAGAAACGAGTGCTCAGAGAACTGGGGAAGGCCCAGACAAATCCAAAACTTGTTCTTTGTATGAAATTTGTCTGCAAATACAACTGATCCAAACTTAAACGTGGTGTCCCCCTCCCACATTTTACCCTTATGCCAGTGGGATGATGGGACCAGCTATGGGATGAGGCTGTACGAGTGCAGGGCAGCTGGAGCACTCTTTGTGTCCTGTTTTCTTGGGGATGTGGCCGGTGGTTGCTCATTAACGGATCTCTTCTACACCCAGATCCCCAGCAGTGGACGGAGACGCACGTGCGGGACTGGGTGATGTGGGCGGTGAACGAGTTTAGCTTGAAGGGAGTGGACTTCCAGAAGTTTTGCATGAACGGAGCTGCCCTCTGCGCCCTCGGCAAGGAGTGCTTCCTGGAGCTAGCGCCTGACTTTGTGGGAGATATCCTTTGGGAACATCTGGAGATCTTGCAGAAAGGTGAGTCCCGGAGCATCCGAGGTGAATGGCTCAGGCCAGACCTGGGGCCTTTCCAAAGAGCTTGGCTGTGCGTTGAGACATTCACTTTGAGCTTTAATCCCACTAAAAGCAACTTTCCAAGCCCAGTTTTCCAGTAGGATTTCAAATGGGCATCCCAACCGGTAGCAGGCAATGCAAATCTTGGCACTGCTTGAAAGAGGAAGGGTGTTTGCACCGGCTGCTTGGCCGGAATCCACAGCGGGCTGGGACACTGCCTGCCTGGAAACGACAGTGGGATTTTCCAGAGCATTCTTCCTCGGCTCGTTCAGCTCCCGTTGTGAATTTTACTACTTCCTGTGGTAGAACCGGGTACAATAATACCACCTAAACATCCCACCCTTGTTTCCCAGTTGTGATTGGAAGCTGCTTCACTTTGTTTCATGTCCCAGAAGGTGTAATGGCATTTTAAGAGCGGCCATGTCCCTCCCCCCCAGAAGAAACCATCTCTGCCAGTCCCCGCATGTTCAAGAGCATTAATTTTCATTTGGAGGGGAACATTGGCTTTTGGGTGTTGATTTTCATAGAGTCCAAGCAACCCTTAACCTGGGATGGTTTCTAAAGGGTGGCTGAAGAGCTGAACACCTTCAGCTGAGCCACAAGCAGGAGCTGCAGCAAATCTGGGCTCCTTCTGTCGCTCCTTTTTGCCCAGAGTTCTTTGCTTTCCTGGAATGTCCTTTGTGCTCTTATCCTGACCCCGAGTGCTTGTCAACGGGCCTGTTACTGGTGTCAGGAAGGGGAGGGTGTGGGGACCAAAGTTATGCCTTCCAGGAAAGCATTGACAAATGGATTTTAATTGCTGATTACTAATTTTACTGCTACCTGTGGTTTGCAAAAGGTAAACACGGCTCTTCCCAGGCCCTGTGTCCGATGAGCTTGTTTTTCTGCTCTTTGACTCTGCTCTGGTTCTCCTCATTTTGCATATTTTTTTATTGAGTGCTTGTATCAACAGCAAGCAGTTTAACCAAACAGAGCAAAACACTGTGGTCAGTCCAGTTTCTCCATGCTATGAGCTATGGATTGTAATGTAGGGATGCCTTCTTGCAACCCTTCTTCAGTGGTTTGGGTTGTAACCTACTGGAGAGGGCTGTGATGTTCTGCAGGTACTGACTGAGACATCAGGAAGAGGAACTGGCCTCAAGTTTCCCCAGGGGAGGTTTAGGTTGGAGCTGAGGAACAATTTCTTCCCCTCCAGGGCTGTCCAGGGCTGTCCCAGGCTGCCCAGGGCAGGGGTGGAGTCCCAGTGATCCCTGGAGGGGTTTCCAAAACTCCTGTGGAGCTGTGGTGCTGAGGGCCAGGGGCCTGTGGTGCCCTGGCAGCGCTGGGGAAGCAGTAGATGATCTGAAAGGTCTCTTCCACCCAAAATAATTCTATGATTCTGTGATGCTGCTGTCAGGAGGATGCAAAAGGCCTGAAAGAAAGGAGCTTTTAGAAAGAAGCTGGAAACCTTTGTTCCTGTTGCAGCTTTTCTTCCAAAAGGATGGAAAAAGATAAGGCTGAATTTCTTTGTCTCAACATTGTTCACATAGTAGCCCTGAGAACCAAGAAGTCTCCGTTTGATGTTCAGTTTTACATTGTCAGTTCTTGCATAAACTTAGATGTAGCTTCTCTGGTGGGTTCTTAACACAGTTACCAGAAGGGCAAGATCTGTGAAGTATTTAGAGAGTAACTCAAAAGAGCTTCCAAGAATCAAGCAGCCTCACCCCAAGCACTAATTTCTGTTCCCTGTAAGTCATGGGGCTGGTATTACTGGTAGCACATCTCCAAACCCATGACAAGATCTGAGTTCTGTTGTGCTGATGTTGTACAAACATTTATGTGCAAAATTGTCCCTGCCACATCTCTCCCCACACAGGAGAATCACAGACTGGTTTGGGTGGGAAGGGACCTTTCAAGCTCATCTCATCCAACCCCCCCTGCAGGGAGCAGGGACATCTGCAGCTAGAGCAGGGTGCTCAGAGCTCCAGCCAACCTCACCTGGAATGCTGGCTGTCTCCACTTTGCAGCTGAGCAAGTGAAGCGTGAAGAGATGAAGATTTCCCCACGCTCAACCAAGGAGCCAGGGTCCAATTTACCAATCCCTGTCGCTTCCACCTTCCCCAGCCACCCACCATCATCTCTTGGGGCTGTTGATGCTGGGAGTGGTGGTTAACCCCAAAATGTTTGGCTTTACCTATAGTGGTGTGACTTCCAGCCTCAGGTCACACTGGGACAAGCTGTGACCTTGCTGGCCCTCCAACTAACATGAGCCTCCCTTGCGAGCGCTTTCCGAGGGTGACTCATGTACCGCAGCCTGCTCGGGGTTTAAAAACGGCAGCAGACGGGCGACTTTTCCTTGCATGGATTTGGGTATTTTCGGGCATATTTTTTCCCAAATTTCTTCCTAAAATAACCTCTTCAGTTACCAGCAGTCAGCAGTGCCCTCCGCTTGACTGTAAGCAGAGCTGAAGGTTGCTCTCTTTTCTCTGTGGTCACCCACCCTGCCCCTTGGCAGACACCATGGGGAGAGGCAGAGAGCGTTTCTCATTAGGTCCCTCTGTTTGCACAAACCCTCCTTTTGTTCGAGAATATTTTCCACCCTGCAATCCCCAGGAGAGAGGGCCAAATTTAGGCTCCTTGCAAGCGAACGTGCGTTATCTTCGCTTTGCTTCTCTTCAGCCTCAGCAGAAATAAACATAACCCGGAGTTGTCTGTGTGGTTTGGGTTTTTTTAAATTTTATTTTAGTTACCCTTCTGCAAAGCAAATAAAATCTCCCATGCCGGTATCTCTGCCCACATACCGTGCTGGAATGAGTAAGGTGTTAATGGAAAAACTGGGCTGGGTAGGAGCAATGTGGCTTTGACATGGGAAAGAAAATTCAGCGCCAAGCCTGGGAGGACCAAAATGCTTGGAAAAAGCAACGGTGAGAGGAGAATCTGTGCTTTGGTGTGATCTGTTCTCTTCCTGGTGGAGTCCCCGTGATCCCTGGAGGGGTTTCCAAGCCCCCCGTGGAGCTGTGGTGCTGAGGGCCAAGGGTCAGTGGTGCCCTGGTAGTGCTGGGACAACAGTTGAACTTGATCTGAAAGCTGTCTTCCAACCAAAGGAGTTCCATGATTCTTGGTGAATTATGCTTATAGAAAGGCTCAATTTTTTTCTGCTGCCCATATATACACCACAGAGTGTGTATCAGGAGCTGGGTGACGGAGAGCACGACAGCTTTTTGGGGCATGGGACCCTCCGTCTGCATTAGGTGTAAGCTAAAAGGTGCTGCATGGGCCGGGAATTAGCATTAATCTGGGGTTCTAGGAGCTGGTTTCTGTCTGTGTTACCCATTCCCTTGCACACAGCTCCTGTTGCTCTAAAAATAGTGGCTTTTTCAGGAAAACAACCGTCCTTATACCATAGGTTTATTTTTCACGAGCTCATACGTGCAAGTGCGATAAGCAATCCTCAAGAGAACCAAAGGCGACAAAATTCAGGCAAGCAAGGAAATGATGCAATTGGTGTTTCAGAAGCACCTGGTTGAGAAAGCTGCTGCTGTTCTCCTTTGGTTCGTTGTGTTTAAATTCAGCCATGCCTGCAGCGAGCATTCCCAAAGGAACCCGACCGCATCGAGCACTTCTTTCAGGGGGATTTCAGCTCCTACCTCCTCGTTGTTCCTTTGAATGTGCCAGTTTAATCAGTTGAGGAGTGGTTTAGGAAGTTCAGACCTCTCTGTATTACAGCAAGCCTTGCGAAGCACGATGTGCCTGAGGACATGTGACATTTCCTTCCTTTCCTCTTTGCAGAAGAGGTAAAACCGTACCCAGCAAATGGAGTGAACACAACCTATCCAGAATCCCGCTATACTTCAGACTACTTCATTAGTAAGTCTCAATCAGTATCATTCTGGTGCTTCCAAGCATGAAAGTGCCACCTTGTAGAGATTTGTCTGCCCCACGCCATTGTTGCTCTGTCGTGGCAGAACATGGGAAGTGGGTAATTTTGTCTTTCCTAGTGTTGTGGGTTTATTTCAAAGCCATCTGTCATCTTTGGTGACTGCCTTGACATGCCATAAGCTGACTTTGCCAGCACTATTTGCTTGAAGCAGACCTGAAAAGCCACCTCAACACTCCAGAACATTGGGAATTAAAAAAAAAAAAGCTTATCAAAAAACAGGGAGGGAATGGGGGAAGAAGGTTTAATTCTGGATTGTGAGGCAGGAGCCTGGCAAGGAAAGAGCTGAGTCCTCAATCTGCATTCCTGAACTTCCCATTGCGATTGGTCTGGAGATGTTCTTGATGGGCATTTGAAATCCGTGATGTATTTGATGAGAGCTATAAAAACCCAACTCACTTGAACTGGGATTCCAGGCTCCGGCCACTAAGGGAGCGTGGAATCATCTGACTCACCTATTACAATCAATCAATGAAACTTCTTTGCTGAGACTCCACCCTTCATGATTTTCCAGCTTTTCCCCTCTAGCAGCTTGCTCAAGAGGAGTTTGGCAGGATGCACATTGGTGATGGTCAAGGATGTCTCGTCTGTTTAAATTGCTGCCATAAGACACCATCTCTCTGTAGCTTTTAGAAACCTTCCTCAAAATTAGTGCCCAGTTGTGCCAGGTATTTTCTATCCAAAGCACTGCAGACCCCTTATCTCACCGTGCTGTGGGGGGTGAGTGAGCGATGCTCTGGTTTCTTTGAGCTGCTTGGGTTCGAGTTGCTTCCTTACACTCCTCTGTTTTCAACAGGTTATGGCATTGAGCATGCACAGTGTGTGCCTCCCTCCGAGTTCTCCGAGCCCAGCTTCATCACAGAGTCCTACCAGACCCTCCATCCCATCAGCTCGGAAGAGCTCCTGTCCCTCAAGTATGAGAACGACTATCCCTCGGTCATCCTGCGCGACCCAGTGCAGACGGACTCCCTGCAGACAGACTACTTCACGATCAAGCAAGAAGTCGTAACGCCAGACAACATGTGCATGGGCCGTGCCAGTCGAGGTAAAGTTGGGTATCTCCCAGGGTTTCCTTGGGTTCTTCCTATTCCACCTATAGCCACAGAAGCACTGCCTGCCCTTCTTTAGGAGATAGCTCTTTGGGGGCACCAAGGCCATCGTGCAATGCCACTAATGAAGCCATATATCTTATGAGGTTGAATTCCAGCTGGATTCTTTGCTGGCTTTGAGCTCTCCCTGCCTGTCTCTCCAGGACAAACATGACGAAGGTCTTTCTTTTCTCTACGCTGCTTCCTGCTTTTACAACAGCTGCAAAAATGAAGCATTTCTGGCTCTGGACTTTGATGTCAAACTCGAGTGAAGTTAAATAAGCTTTAAGGAGGACAGATTGCTGTGTGGTTGTATAAATCTCATTTTCTGAGGAGACAAGGCAAAACCCCACAAATCCTTCACAAGTTCTCATCAGGAACCTACTGTCCAAGGCTCTGAGGGTTTTACACTTGATGATCCAAAGTCGTTCCCCATTATCTCAGTTAATTTTGTTGGCTGCTTGCTTGAACTGATAACCTGCTCTGATGAACCCAAGCCCTGTGCTTTGTTAGGAAATGCAGATGTCATGGGTCGAGTCAGCGACAGAGCTGAAGGACACCCTGAATCCTACATCTCCAAAGAGTTAAAGGTATACGAGTCCTGTCCAAGCTGATGGGATTTAAACACATAAACACTTTGGAGGAGCTGAGCCCAAATACCTTTCCAATTAATATTATTAAATTCTGAACACATGGGGCCCAGATGCCTGACTATAATTGCATCCCTTAAATGCAAGGATGAGGATCTGCCTCACAAAATATATGCAAGCAAAAGTCATTTAAAAGGGTATCATTATAATTCCACATAGGGAACCTGAGGCACGGGTCTGACCTGCCTGCAGTTGTGCCCTGAATAGAAACAGGGTGTCCCCAAGCCCAAAATTCATTATAGGAACATGTTGCTGTAAGTCAGGTTTGCTGTTGAACATTGGAACCCCTTCACCCATCAAGGAGAGAGCTCCCAGTGAAGGCCAGAGCCCCTTTGCCAGTCTCCCATTGGGTACACCTTGCACAGTGGAGCTCATTTTAAGCTTCTTATGCTTTTTCCACACTGGGAGACCTAATGACAGGAGAGTTCTTTGTATTATTACCTCTGCTTTTGCTGCTGGCTGAGTGTTAATAGGAGAGAGGTGACTTGGAGGATCTGGTGAATCAGAAGGGCATCAGTGTTGGGATTTTAGGTGAGCTCCTCTTTCTGGTGTTGTTTTTCCGCCTGTCTTTCATCGGCATCTTCCCTTTTTCTTGGCTTTTTCTTTAGCGTAGGTGATTTCATCAGAATTCTCATCGACAGGCAATGTTTCAGGCAGGCTTTTGCAATTGTACCTTGAGCTTGTTCTCACTGGCAAGCCTAAAAAGGCTCCAGGGGAGGGAAGAAAGAGCCCTTAACTCAGTATTGGGGACCAAGGGCCCCTGGTGTTAGCAAACGCTTGCACATACCGATTGCAACTAAGAAACGCAACAGGCTATGGCCATGCTTAGGCTGATGCTACTTTTCAACCCCACAGAGGGGCCTTTGGGTGGCATTAATCCTCCCAGGGTGGTATAAAGGAAGACTTCATACAGAAGATGAGTCCAAGTCATGTATCTTTACCTACATCTTTACCTTCCTCTGTTTTACAAAGTCAATCTGTTGCAAAGTCAAGCGCTTCAGCAAATTCAGGGCTAAGGTTTTCCAGGCAGCCTCCTTTTGCCTTTCTTCATGTGGGCTTTAGGAGTTCATTTTGTGGTCCCATGGGAGTTGTTTCACTTCACCTTATCAGCGAGGGCCTCCGGTTGGAAAGTGTAGCTGCCAAAACTCTTTCAGTTGCTCCTGAGTAGGTGTAAGGTGTGATTTTCAGCAAAGGCTCCCATATTTATGTCAAATGTAGGCGAATTTTCAATGAACTGACCCAAGTCACGTCTCCGGCACGGCGGCCGTTCATCTGGCAGCTTTTTAATTCCTTTTCTAAACGAGTTTGTGCCGCAGGACTTCTCAGGGAAGTGGTTATGCCAGTTAATGAGCACGCACAAAGCGGTGTTAATTTTCCCCTTGCAGGAGGATTCAGGAAGCGATTTGAAGTGTATTTTGTGAAATTCTCAAAAAAAATACAAAAGGAGGGGGGAAATATTAAAATGAGTCTGAAGCCTGAATCTTACCAGCAGAATCAAGCTGATGGATCCAAACTTCAAGTGATTCTGGGCCAGCCATCGGGACAGAGCCCACGGTAGCGGAGCCTTTTTGCAGCAAGTGCTTTTCAAACTACAACACAACAAATATTTTGAGGAGGGGGGGGGAGCTTTGCCAGCATCTTTCCACGTTCCTGTTCCCCTGTGATTTACTATCCGGGCTCAAGCTGTGGGTAACTCTGCCAATGGAAACTTCTCCAGGAGTTCTTGCACAATCCCAGCAGCTGTTTTTAGCCCGGTTTGGGAAATTAGTGAACTTGAATGATCCTGTTACGCTCGTAGTTTGTCAGTAAAGATATTGAGCAATCGGCAGCGCACGGGAGATCAGAGAGAACAATTTCAAGTCTGTTCTTTGGATCCTTTTTTAGCTTTCTGGTTTAAGTACAGAGGGTATACTGCCATCTCTAGTGGGTGTAAATCAGCATCTCGCTGCTGAGGATCTGGCCTCTCGTGTTCTGCTCTTTACTAAAAATACCCCAGAGAGCAGCCTTGATACAACCCAGCTGTGCTCACCTTACCAGAACTGGAAAAGGAGCTTGTCTGAGCTCTCAGCCTTTTGCTCTCCTCCTCCTCCATCAAATCTGCTGCTGTTCAGGGATTTGGGGTTGGAAGCTGGTTGTAACATCTGGCAATAAAAAGCTGCCGTATAGTTTTGCAAGGAAACATCAAAAGTAAAGAAGCTGGGTGTCCTGTGCCCCTGAATATGCCTGAGCAGCATTTATGTATGATAGAATATGAGACTTTGTGGAGACCTCTGTCTTCCAGGAACAAGAGGTCCTGACACCTGAACTGAGCTTTGAGTGTCTGTCTAAAGTGGATTATTTCTCTGCTGTTGCCTTTTTGAAACAGAGGATAATTTCCAGTTAGCCGCAGGCATCAGGACTTTGAGTTTTCCCCCTGACTCTTGCCTTGCTTTGCTGCCTGAACTTCGCCAGGGCTCAGGTAGCTCTGCTCTCAATTACAAAGATAAGTATTCCAGTTTCAGGCCATACTTCCAAGGTGGTTTGGAGATGGGGCATGGTGGGACAACCACACTTACCTGGTTGCTTTCTGCCTGTATAGTGGGCAGGCAAAACATCCTTCTCCGGGCTGTGGCAAGCTAAAGCATCCCTGTGCTGGCCAGGAACTTCTCACATGCCCTTCCTTCTCACCAGGTAAACTGGGTGGCCAGGACTCCTTCGAGAGCATAGAGAGCTACGACAGCTGCGACCGCCTGACGCAGTCCTGGAGCAGCCAGTCCTCCTTCCAGAGCCTTCAGCGCGTCCCTTCCTACGACAGCTTTGACTCGGAGGACTACCCCGCCGCCCTGCCCAACCACAAGCCCAAGGGCACCTTCAAGGACTATGTTCGAGATCGGGCCGATATGAACAAGGACAAGCCTGTCATTCCTGCTGCTGCCCTTGCTGGCTACACAGGTAGGGTCACTCTCCTCAGAAAACCAACTTTCTGCTGGGTGTTTTTGATAGAGCTTCACCACTGGTGGAGGGCAGAGCCTTTGGGGTCTCTGGGTTGCCCAATGTCCACGTCGCTGGTTCAGTGGTCTGTGAGTGAGGGGTTTTGGGGTGTCTCTGGGCTCAGCCACATGCACATGGCCACAACTGAGAGCACACAGCCCCCTAAGGCTGCATGTTCTTCAAGTGCGAGTGTTCCAGACCTCATGGAGGATGTAGGATCTGGCTGAGCACAGGGCTTTTGATGCCCCGTGTTTTCATTTATGCCTAGATTGGGTCCAGGAGGAACTGGTGCGTGTACTTCTGAGAACACAAGGTAGTAGAGAGCTCTCACTGTCCCCTCTGACACTTCTGTGCTCATGGTTTCCCACCTCAGGCAGGAGCAGCTGCATTTCTGGCCATGCTGCATGTGAGGTGAAATGATCTCCTCCCCTTTTGGCGTGGAGGAAGAGCTTGGTTTCACTCTTGGTTTATTTACCTCACTGCAAGGAAGGGGTGCGATGCTGCCAGAGTGGATCCAGATATTTTCCATTCCCTGCCCTGGGAGAGATGAGAAGGTGCTAGGCCAAGGAAACTCCGGCTTTTTGTACAGCTGCCCTCCAGCAATCTGGCATCTCCCTGGAGAGAAACCTGGTGGGATGGGGCTTCCAGCTAAAAGTGAGATAATCCTTTCCAGTCCTTCTGTGCCATGTCTTTTCCCTGTACTATAAGTGAAACTCACAGGGCAGCCTCCTGCAAGTTCCCTTTTCCCTCGTACACACTGATCTCTCCTGCCCCAGCTGGTAGCAGCTGTGGAGGAGCCAAGCGGTGGAAATAGTTTGTGCAGATAAAGATCATCGAGAGGTTCAGAGCAGATCCTGAGGTGAGACTGTCCCCGGAATCTCCTCCCACGCATGGCTCATCTTGGGGCCTATACCGAGTTTTTTATAAGGGGGCTGGGAGGGGGGAGAGCTGCAGAGGGGAGGAGAGAGGTGGAGAGATAATTTTAGGAGCTGTGTGTAAAAAAGGAAGTGGTTTGTTGCTATAGCTGTAGGTTGAGAGAAAGCTCAGCTCTGCCAGCTGAATGAGACTGTTTTGACCAAGTCTATGCAAAAGAAAAGTGTGCTCTGCTATTCCTGAATGGTTTTCGCTGGGGGCAGTGGTGGGGAGAGGCCCCAGGCCACCGTCCTCCACCATGCCATGGAGGTTGACGTTGCTAAAAAAAGAGACCAGTGAGCACAACTTGCAATTTTTATTCTTATTTTTTCCTGATCACGCCTTTCACTATGGCCTGTGGATGCATTTTGGGCAGGAGCTGGGGAAACTGAGGCACAGAGGCACTGCCAAAACTAGGAGCTTTATTTTCCAAGCTGGATGCTCGTGGAAAAGAACCACCCCCGCGACAGTCCCAGCTCCCTCCGCGAGCGAGGAGCTCAAGTCGGCGGCTGGAGCCGTTTTTTTGCCAAGGAATATTAGCACCCCAAAGAGTGTCCTTGGACTGGTGCCGCCGGAAAGGGGAGACTCCAGTTAATGTGATGCCAGAACATGCTTCCAAATGCTCTGCGCTGCCTGACAGTTTCCCTTGCCTCATTTCAAACCCTGTTTGGAGCCTGGAAGATAATCCCTTGGCCCAGGCGTTTCGGTGGGATCAATAAGTGGGAGAGCCCCATTTTTTAGTGTGTTGCTTCACTTGAGGAATGTTAAACGGGGAGAGAAAAACCAGAGGGTTCCAGAATCAGCAGTTGCTTGGAAATCCGCGAGCTGGAGCCCTGCTTGCTTTCTCCGAAGACTGCTAAGCAATAGTTCAGTCCTCAAACCACCGTAGCCTGCGTTTAACCGTTGGGAGCAGCCATTGGACAGCTGATCTCTGTGCGCATGTGACTCCAGAGTTGTCCCCTGTCCCTTTTTAAACCCACAGACCTGTCAGCACTTTAGGTTTCCTGAGAGCCCAGCACGGGTGCAAAACAGCGAGTGAGAACATGCTGCATTGCAAACACTAGAGCAGGACGCTCTCCAGACTGGTTTGTACTGGTTTCTTTCTGCACCAAAAAAAATATATAATCTGGCCACTCGGAAGTGCTGGACCCCTTGGGCCAGTGGGGAGAGTGGGGACTCTCAAGCAGAACTTGCAGGTTCTTTTGATTTTTTTTCACTTTGCTTTACATTACTCTTACTTTACTCGGGGGAGGAAGTGCTGTCTAGAAGCTAGAGCAGAGGAACTTAGAGTCTGGGCTCTCCTTGCAGCTCTGGTGAGGAGGTGGAGCCTTGAGACAAGCAGAGCAGGGGTTTGCCAGCCCGGGATCCCACACTGGCCATTCCCTTTGTCCCTCAGCTGATGCCTTCAGCACCTGCTCACCACCGGCCGCCAGCCAGCGGAGCACCCAGCAGACACGCCATGGTGTGCACCATTTCACGCTGGAAGGGTGAAGCCTGAGACATCCCTCCCTTCATCTCCAAGGACTCTCTGGGTTGACTTTAAGAACTTGACAATATTGTTGGGGTTGTGTTACCAAGGGGCTGTTTTGCAGTGGCCCGGGGAGGTGGCCCGGTGCTTTATCTGCAGCGAGGCAGATCTCTGATGGTATCTGCCCCGGGACGCGCATGCTTTGGTGAGAAGGTGCATTTTGGCGGAAGCTCCACTTGCGTTTGATGTGTTCTTCACCCAGCTCACAAGCAGCTTTTCAAAGCTGTGTTATCTGCCCCCACATCTTGACCTAATTTAACAAGTTGCCATGGTTGCTCAGATAGAAGTTGATGCAATTTTCTTATCTTTTTTTTTTTTTTTTGAAGGAGAAATGTAACTGCTCAGGACTTGCTGAACTTCAGGTTCCATAGCTGAAGGGAGGGCCAGCTTTGGACACCTCTAGTCCAGGTCTCTCAAAGCTTGGCCAATCTTATGTTAACTCAAATTTTATTTTGTTTTACACAACCTAGGAAGTGGAGACAGAGCATATCAAATTTAGATATAATTTTTTACACTGAGAGTGCTGAGACACTGGTTGCCCAAAGAGGTGGTAGATGCCCCACTGCTGGAAACATTTGCCTCCATGCCACCTGCAGCCATGCCTGCGGCTGTGGCACAGCTGGATCCTGCAAGGTGCTGCCTCTGATGGCTACCATGGCCACCAGCATCCTTTCTGATGCCTGATGCCATGTGGATAAATCATAGAATCAGTGATACGTGGAATTGTTTGGGTTGGAAGAGACCTTTCAGACCATCAAGTCCAACCTCTCCCCCTGCACTGCTCCCCTGCCCTGGGCAGCCTGGGACAGCCCTGGAGGGGAAGAAATTGTTCCTCAGCTCCAACCTAAACCTCCCCTGGGAAAACTTCAGGCTGGTTCCTCTTTTCCTGTTACTTGTTCCTTCAGCCCAACTCCCCCTGGCTCCAACCTCCTGTCAGGGAGCTGTTGAGAGCCAGAAGGTCTCCCCTGAGCCTCCTTCTCTCCAGGCTGAAGACCCTCAGGTCACTGCTGATCCTCACAAGACTTGAGTTCCAGACCCTTCCCCAGCTCCATTGCCCTCCTCTGGCCATGCTGCAGCAAACACAGATGGTCTGGAGAAGAGGGCAGTGGGCCCGTGGTGTGAATCTGACCTTGTCAGTCTTTGGCCTTTCTGCCCTGTATTCATTTTTCCACTACTCTGACCTACTTGTGCTGCTGTCCTGCTGGTGATGCAGGTCCAGCAGAGGTTCAGACCCTCCCTTTGACCCTGCGGTTGACGATAGTCACTCAGGGCTGTATTTTTTCAGTTCATCTTGAGCTCCCCAGAGCACCCGTGTGGGTTTGTAGAGCCAAGACGTGGTGTCTTGTTTGCTTTGTGGTGTGTAGGGACCTCAGCATCGTGTCCTGGCTGGGGCTTTCCACCTCTGCGTTGCCACAGCACCAGAGCTGTGATGGAACAGGGTGAGCAGAGCGATTCCTCTCGCAGCAAAGAGGTGAAGGGAGGAAAGAGGGAGAAGAAGGGCAAGGTGAGCTCACACCAAACTGTGACCCTCAGCTGCGAGGCTGGCTTTGCTTTTGTGGTGCTCTCCTTTCTTAGGCTCCTGGTTTGGAGGATGCTGTTGCCTCTGCAGACAATCACAGCACTTAAAGAGTTAATGCCCCCTCCCAACTAATATCACGCATGACCTGAGCGCCTCAGATTGATGCTATCTTTGTTATCATGCTGCTGGTAGAGAAGGCAGAAGGCAGCTCAGGGAATCGCCACCTCTCACAGATGTTATCAGGCTCAAGTACCAAACGGTTTCACCCAGGCTAGCTCCAACCCTGCTCTGTGCTATCAATGTGTCGATAAAGTCCAAATTTGCCTACTCAAGCCGTCTGCCCTGTCCCAGTTGCCAGCAGCCTGGAGCCTGCAGCCTTCAGTGAGGCTCCGTCTCTGAGCGATGCTTATCTGTGACGCAGAAGTGAAAGCTCTCAGCTGCTGTTCGGCAAGAAAGTCAAGCCCGTGCCAAAGAAAGTGTGTCTCTTTTAAGAGAACTTCTTGTCTGCTGCTTCCCCTCTTCTTGTTGCCCGCACTGCTGGCCCAAAGCTTCCATCATCAAATCTGCCTGGATGTGCTGTGGTCATTGGCACCTAAAAATCCACCAGCAGCTGCGTGCCTGGCACCTCTCCCACCACAGTCTGGTGACCATAGAATCACGGGCTGGTTTGGGTGGGAAGGGACCTTTCAAGCTCANCTGAATTGCTGGGGCTTCTCTGGCCCCCCTCCACCAGGTCCCTGTCTCTGCTGTGCTGAGGACTTCAGAGCTGGACCCACCACTGCAGGGAGGGGGTCTCTCCTGGGGGGTTTAACTTGGGTTAGATTCAACCAGCTGCCCCAGCAATTGGAAGCAGCACAGCAGCACCTCTGTGCCCTGTGTGATGCAGGGCATGTTTTTGGCTCTCTCGTTTTGGGTCATACCCTTTACCTGTCCTTGCTGGGTGACTTCATGTGGGGCCAGCAAGCAGGTCCTGCCCATTTTCTGCCTCCAGTGCAGACTTTGCATGAGCTCCACAGCCCCAAGTGGGGAGTTCAAGGGTGGGGCCCGGGGCTGGTTCAGTGGCTGCTGCTCCACCTGCCAGACATGTGCAAATGACACTGAAACCAACCCCACGCAACACTGACCATGCATGAGGGCAGCTCAGGTCTCACCAGAGCTGCTGCAGCCACCAGTGGAGGCTTCTCAGCAGCCTGGAGCTGATGGTAACTCAGCGACTGTGGCTTTGCCTCTGTCAAGCAACAAGCTGCAGCATTTTGCAGCAGCTCCTGGCCTGCAGAACCAACTTCAGGGGGAAATGCGAAGCTCACAAAACCCCTTGTGCTTTGTCAGATGCCTCTGGAGTGAGACCAGTCTTCCCAGTATGTTCTTCCTCAAAATGGAGCAGATGTAGTAGGGAAGCAGAACTGGCCTGGAGCAGACATCCTGGCTGCTCTCCTGTCTCCAAGTGTGGCTGAAAGCTTGTGGCTCCCCAAGGAAGGTGCTTTCCACGTCCTTCCTGGCTTTCTTCACACCTGCTCTTCGGTCATGCTCCCACCCAAGCTCCACCACTGCCCTCCCACCCCCGCAAGGCCGACACAGTGGTGTGACCACCCACACCAGTCAGGGCAGGAGCTGGGGAGGAGACAGTTGGGCTTGATCTAAAAAGGATCCGATGGGGATGAACTTCACCATCTCTCCATGTGGTGGGGGAAATGGGGGACGTCCAATGCCACAGTGCCAGGAGAGGGGCCAGGAGAGGGGGCTGGGGCGGGACGGGCACTTGAGTGAGGCGAGGGCTGTTTTGGAGCCGTTGCTATGCCCAATTGTTTTGCTGGGTTGGAACCACAAACCACAGAGAGAAAAGCATAGGTGCGCCGCTTGCTTTT
>VWZY01010093.1:386704-415308 GCA_013399075.1 Chloroceryle aenea
CTCCTCACCCTTCTTCCAGGTGGCCAGACGATGGGGCAAGAGGAAAAACAAACCCAAGATGAACTACGAGAAGCTGAGCCGCGGTTTGCGCTACTACTACGACAAGAACATCATCCACAAAACGGCCGGGAAACGCTACGTCTATCGTTTCGTCTGCGACCTGCAGAGCCTGCTGGGCTACACACCCGAGGAGCTCCACGCCATGCTGGACGTCAAGCCTGACGCCGACGAGTGAAGGGGGCCCTGTCACTTTGGAGAGTCGATGGGACTTTTTGTGTTGGTTCTTCTAAAAAAGAAATGGTTTTATTAATTTTTTTTTTGCTGTTGGTCTTCTTTTTTTTTTTTCTTTTTTTCTTTTTGTGTTTTTTTTATTTCTTTGGGTTTTTTGATATTTTTTTTTTCTTTATGAGCAACTCAGATTTGATGCTTTGAGGATGTTGGGAGAGAGGGTGGTGGAAGAGGAAGAGGCAAACTTGTGGCCAAAACCTAAAAAGTTTGGTTGGGAGAAGGATGGGCTCTTTTTTTATATCTCCTGAAAGCTCCAAGAAAGGCTTTTTTTGGGGTGCAATTCTGAGTTTTAAGAAAGCCAGAAAAATGTAGCTCACTTCAAAACCAAACCCCTCCCCATCCCTTGCTGTTTAGAAACAATATTATCCAGCGGATCCCTTTGGCTCTTGTGCCCTTCGCGCACAAACTGACAGTTCAGGAAGCGACGGCGTTCCCGACAGCTGGAGGATTTTCAACGGGTTTTGGGAAGTGGGCAGGGAAAACCAAAGTGGGCCAATGTTCCTGCTTTGGGGAGGGGCAATATAGGAAAAAACCAAGAACTGTTTTGTCGTTCTTGCCACATCATTTTCTGTCGCTTGTCGTCTTTTCTACAAAAGGCAGAGTTTTTGCTAGGAGGGATCAAGACTTTTTTTTTTTCTTTTTTTTTTTTTTTAAATTTTTAAAGTTTTTTTTTTTTAAATTTTTAAAGTTTTTTTTTTTTAAATTTTTAAAGTTTTTTTTTTTTAAATTTTTAAAGTTTTTTTTTTTTAAATTTTTAAAGTTTTTTTTTTTTTTTAATAGTCTTAAGCTCTAAGATGGTCTCAGTATTGCAATATTGTGTGTGTTTGTTTCTGTTACGCCAGCAGAGTTTTATCACAGTGAGGAAAAAGGTGAAAAAAAAAAAAAAAAAAAAAAGAAAAGAAAAAAGACTTTGTTTATTTAGACCCTGCTGGAGACGTGTCGGGCTACGACTCAGCTCCCTGTGTGAAGGAAAAAAATTAACTCCAAACTGGCTCCTAGAGATGCTGGCTGGGGGTGCCACTCTTGCTTCCACTCCCTCACGCTTTGCTCTGCCGGTTGCTGATAAAGCTGGTTGAAATTTCTGCTGTTTTGTTGTTGTTGTTTCAAAAAAGGGCATTTTTTTGTTTGTTTTGGGCACAAAACTGATGGAGATTTGCAGGGAAAATGTTGGGTTTTGCATTTTTTTGCTCGAGGAAAGCTTTGGTGCATTTGGAAAACCTGAGGTTTGTTTTTTCGGAGGGGAAAGGGGAGAAATTCCCATGGTTTGAATGAGGTAAATGGAAAATACAGAAGTTGATTGGGGGCAAAAAAATCAGGAGAAAGTTAAAGAAACAAAGGGAAATGTTTGGTCCTTCCCATTTCAACCAGCTCTTATCTTCCTTGCCATGCATGTCAAGCAGCCTGGGCCCACGCGGAAAGGAAACTGTCCTTGCAAACAGGTCCTTTACTGCTCTTCTTAAGCCTGGTCCCACAAACCCTGTGGGGGCACGATTCACATGGGACACCCAGCCAGTGTCAGCCGGGTAAACCAGAGCTCTCAGCAGGTGATCAGTCCCGGGGGGAGCTGCTCCATCTCTCTTCCAAACCTTCTGCGACCAGTTTGCATTCAGAGGGGTAAATCCTGCTGCACCCAGTGCCTCCCCGGGTGCTCTGAGCCTGCCGGCTGCTGTTGGTGGCACTCCAAGGTCATGAGTGTTGCTCTATCCAGATACAACCCCAAAGCCAAACAGGATCTTTTCCCTCCTGAGAGCTACCAGAAGTTTTCTTCTGAAAGACAGTATTATATGTTTGAACCAAAAGTACCTTCTTTTTGTGGTGTCTGTCTGTCCGTCTGTGGTTTTGGTGGTTGCATTCATTACAGAGGCACTGAGACAGTTTGGGGGGTGAGGGGAGAAGAGGCTTTGCAGAGATGCTCGTGGGCAGTACCTCAGGTCATCAGGACAGGACTCTGCAAGAGCTGCACTACTCAGGCACAGAGCCCCCTGCACAGGGCCAGCATCAGAGGAGCAGCTCGACCCCAGGGTGAGGTGATGCTCAGAGGTGCTGGGTGCTGCTTCCTCTGAAACCAGTGGAACCCAGCACCCCTGTATCTCCAGCTGGTCATTTTGGGACAAATCAGCCCCCAAAGTGCTGCGTGCCTAAAATACAGGTGACAGTGAAGGGAAAGGAGTGGGCCAAGAGGGAGCTCCAGCCGAGGGGGTGGAAGCAGATGTGCAAGAGAGGGTGTTGGCTGTGCTGGTAGCTCAGGGGGCTGGGACTGCGCATCACCCTCCTGAGCATATGGAAAGATAAAGGGTGGAAAGGATGGAAAAGAAGGAAAAGGGAAGGAAAGGAAGGTGAAAGGAGCACGCACCAAAGGAGAAAGGGAAACTGCCCGCTGCCGCTGGGAAGTTAAAAGATCAGCTCATCTTGGGCAGACAGGGAGAAGTCAGCTTGGCCGAGCTGGAGAGACAAAAGGAGACCAGGTAATGGGGCTGAGACCCCCCCACTGGTGAGGCTCCGGGACTGGAGAGGGAGCTGAGCAAGATGTGAGGGCACAGAAATGTGCAGGGGAGGGGTCCTTAAAGAGCATCCCAAAAGGACACACCATCCGCATTGGATTTTCATCAATCAGATGGGGTTTTAAAGGTGTTCAGGGTCTTGAGTGCAGCTGCAAAGTGCCCTTAGCTCACCCTTCACAGGCCACTTCTAGCTGTGCTTTGAAAAAAAAACCCTTACACCCTCAGAAAAGGTGCTGCCAGGAGACCAGGTGCCCCATCTCCTGCCCCTGGCACCACGCCATAGGCCAGGACAGGTCTCCTGCTTTGCTCGAATTCTCCACTGCAGTTGAAGTGCCTTTTCCAAGCAGAAAATGGGGATAAAATGTCCCTCTGACAGAAGGAACCGCAGGTTCGGGTACCAACCCCATCCTTCTGCCAGGCTAAACCCCTCAGCCACCCCACCACACTTAATTTTGTCCAGGTTTGCAAGCTGAGCCTGTGTGTTCCCAGTGATTTTGGGAAGATGGGTTAACGGTGAGATAGGGGGAACCATGGAAAGCAGATTTGGTTTTTAGAAGTAGCCTCTGGCTGGAGCTTCTCCATCCTTTCTCCCGGCTGTCTGTCAGCCCAGCTCTCAGCCTGTGTGTGAGTCCAGCAGGAAAAGGCCAGTCTAAGGAACAGCAGGTGCCTCATTTTCTATTTTCCTCTATTTTTGTTTTTATTCCCAACCTTAGAGACCATCCCAGAGAGGGCTGTGTGCTGTTTATACACTGGAAATTTGCAGATTTGTTTTTTATTTCTTTTTCTTTCCTTCTTTCATTCTCTTGCTTTTTAATTGCTTGTTGACTTTTGGTGAGGGATGTGCTGGAACCCAAACCCTTTGACCTCCTCTTTGAGGCCATGAAAATTTGGTTAAGCCCCACACACGTGGTGGACCAGAGGGATGGAGTTGATGGGATGATGGAGATCTGCCGGGCACAGGGCTCAGTCCTGTGCTGGTTTCTTTACATGAGGTGAGCTCCACCCTCAGCAGCTGTGTGTGGCTTTTAGAAACTGGGTCATTTTGTCTTGTTTTGGAATGTCTCAGGTGCTTCTGGTGATGTGTTGGGATATTTTCTGTGTCCTGCTCATGATCTGCTGTTCTCTATGTGGGGACATGTCCCCTTGGGTCCTCCTTGTAGAGCCTGAGCCTTGATGGTTGGTATTTGGGACCTCAATAATAGGAAAAAAACCCCAAAACATATTGGAAAGTGCAAACAACTTTTCCTGCTGCCTGTCTCACTCCATCTCCCTGTGTCAGATGACCATAACCTGCAGACACTCGAGTCCATTTTATTTCCACACCACCACTGTCCTGCTCCAGATGTGATTGTTCAGGTAGAGAAAGAACCAAATGGGGCAAGAAACAGAAAATCTCACAGGACTTGATCTCCTCATGTCTTTTCAAACCAACATCTCCACAAAAAAGGCTCCCTGTGAGCACCAATAAATGGAGATGCTGCAGGAAACATCTCCCAACTTCTGCCTCTTGCTCTTCTGGGTGGGGTTTCTGTGAGGTTTTAGGGCTCGGTTGCTTCTTCCTCATGAAGGTCATGAAATTGGGATGCCTTGGCGTGCTCTGCTCTCTGGTAGGGTCTATATAACATCCGTGAGCTGTTGTCTACATTCCAAAGAGGTTTAAATAAAATGATAAATCTATGTATACGTATATGTTATAATGGAATATCTCCAGGAATTAACTGCCTCAGTAACGATAAAAAAGAAAAAAAAGAAAAAAAAAAAGAAGTCTTTTTTGTTCTGTTTCATTTTTACACATGGGATTTTGTTGTTGTTGTTGTTGTTTTTAAGCTGATAAACATAGAAGAAGAAAAAAAAAGAGAGATTGTTATATTGTGCTGTTCGACTATTTTCCAACTTGTATTTTCATATAATTTATATTTTTTAAAAGTGGGGAAAAAAATTTTAAAAAGCGAGATGAAAAAACAAAAAAAAAGGCAAAAAAAAAAGAAAAAGCAGGTGCTTTTTTTTTTTTTTTTAAACAAACAAACAAACAACTGAGCTGAGGTAGCTTAGAGATGTAGCGATCCGTGTGTGTGTGTCCGTGTGTCATGTTCCGTTCTTTTGTCGTTTTGTTTTGTTTTGATTTTTTTAAAGGATACAAAAGAAAAATAAAAAACAAAACCCTCCTCCATTGAATTCTTAAAAGAGGGAGGGGATTGGTTTCGTTTTACTTGCTGATGCTGGCACATCATTTTGCTGGAGAGTTTTTTATATACTGTAGCCTTATTTCATATCGTATTTTAAACCATGTGAAATTAAAAGAGGAATAATTCATAAGCCCCGGTGTCGTCGTGCTTATTCGTTGCCTTCACTCTTGAACTTTGGGGAGAAGAATGCCAAAAAAAAAGGCTGAAATCCCAGAGACTTCTCTTTTTTTATTATTATTATTATACAATAAAATTGCCTGGTTGAAGGAAATAAAGTCGTGGCTGGCACCGCAGCCTCTGGGTTCCTCTCCACTCCTTGGTCACCATCACTGCTCCCAGGGGCTTCAAAATGCTCTTCCATGCTGAGTCATCATGGGGAGCTTGGGATAGCTGTGGGTTACCACCCCAAATGTCTTCTGTGGTAGTTATTTTCTTCAGCAGGCTCTTGTGAAATAGGTGTAGCCAACTCGCCAAGGGCGCGTGGCCACCAGCTCGCCCTCGCTGAAGCGTGAAGATGCTGCTGGACATCCCCTTTCCTACTGGAGACCTCATGCTGAGGTCCAGCTAGAGGAGAAAGCTGCCTCTGGGCTCCTAGTGCATCTAATCGGGCCATTGTGCTTCAGATCTCTGTAAAATATGGTTATTTTTGTACAATATGTTTTTCTCTGTGAGTTTTCTGTTGGCTCAGGTATCCCCTTGTCCTTATCAAGCCAGGAGGAGATCTGTTGTGCTTAATTGGATGGGGGTTGATTGGATCCCATTAGCCTGTGGGTCTGGAAGAGCTGATTAATGAAGCAGACATCTCGGAGAGGTTCAGGAGCCAGGAGCCAAAGGTTATTCATAGGGCTGGTGAGTTTGTGGGATGGGAAATTCCCAGAGGACAGCATCCCTTCGCTTGAATCAGCATGAAGCGGGTTGGACGAAGCGTTCAGGAACGTGCCGCTCAGATCCATTGAGAAGGGTGGACAAGTCATCAGCGTAAAGAGGATGCAACAGATGAATCCAGGAGAAGGAATATTTATCCATTTATAGTAACTCAGCCAGGCAGGAAACCTGCGAAAGGACTTGAAGGAGGAGGGGTGGAGAGCCATGATGGTTCTAACTGCAGCCAAAGCATGGTCCTGGGCTGCCTGTGTTTCAAAAGCTCATCTAACCCCAAGCTTAACCCCACCAGGGTCTGGCAGAGAGGGTGGATAACCCCTCAAAACAGGGACAGCCCTGGGGACAGCACCCAGCTCCAAGCAGGAGCAGGGCTCATCTTTGTCTCCACCACCTGCCAAGCTGCTGGGGGACCTTGATCTTGCTGGAGCTCTTTTCATGGCAGCTGGAGCTGCTGGGCCAGGCGAGGTGGCCTCGTGCTCAGCAGAGCCCGGCAGCGCTGGGTAAACAAACAGCGAGCGCAGCTCCGTTCCCAGCTGCTGCTTTCAAGCCTCCTGGCTTTTCAGTGGAGGGGAGAGCTCCTCAAAAGCAAAGGGGTGCCCGTGCCCCAGCTCTTCCGGGTGAGGGGTTCTCTTTAACAAAAGAGGGAAGATGCTGCTGCTCCTTGTGAGTGAAAGGGATTAAAACCAGCGTCCCTCGTCCCCACCCCAGCTATTGCAGGCAATGGCTTTAACGCTCGCTCTAAAAATACCAGCCCGGGGGAGGCCCCCATGCACCTGGGGCACCCGCTATGGAAATGATGGGCAGCAGTTAAACGGCCCCCGCGGCCGAGCACCCACCACCCGGCTCCCCCAGAGGAAGCACCCGGGGTGGTGGACAAAGGAAATGTTCCCTGATTGACCCCCTCGCCCTGTCCCCCACAGCTCTTTTCCCCATGTCTCTGGTTGGGTGAAAGAACCTGCTTAGGAGGTTTGGGATGGGGAAGTGGAGTTTGGGGAGGGAGGTGGAGCTCTTCCCATGGAAAAGCATCAGGGCTGCAGCTCTGCACCCCTAAAAGGGGTTTTAGAGCAGAAGTCTTGTGAGGGGTGGCTGGGGGACCTGGGATTGTAGATCCTGGAGAAAAGGAGGCTCAGGGGAGACCCAGGCTCAGGCTCTCACCAGCTCTCGGACAGGAGGTTGGAACCAGGGGGCGTTTGGGCTTAAACAACAGGAACCAGCCTCAAGCTGCCCCAGGGGAGGTTTAGGTTGGAGCTGAGGAACAATTTCTTCCCCGCCCTTGAGGGTTATCCAGGGTTGTCCCAGGCTGCCCAGGGCAGGGGTGGAGTCCCCGTGACCCCTGGAGGGGTTTCCAAGCCCCCTGTGGAGCTGTGGTGCTGAGGGCCATGGGTCAGTGGTGCCCTGGCAGTGCTGGGGGAGCGGGTGGACTCCAGGAGCTGAAAGGTCTCTCCCACCTAAAGCAGTTCAGTGATTCTATGAAAAGCAATCCCAGGCTGTTGCAGCAGCGCATCCTGTGAGCAAGCTGTGAATAAAAGATCATCGAAATTGAGCTTAATGGAATCAGGTTTACTGGGAGGGATGAGCTCCCCAGCAGGAAAAACCTGCCTGTGAGGGGAATTGCACCTTGAGGAGGATTTTGCACCTTGAGGAGGATTTTGCACGGCTTGCCGACCCCAGGTGCTGTTGTACGGCTGCTAGGCCGCATGATTTAAACAAAGCCAGGGGGATTTCCAGACTCTTAACATCTCTGTGCCCAGGGACACAGGATGGAAGAGCAGGAGGCAGCGTATCCCCAGGGCTGGGAGCTGATGCCTGGGGGATTGGGAGGGCGTTTTGCATGCTCAAGAGCAGCTGCTGACGCTGAAAGCTGCTGCTCCGAATAGAGGCTGGAGAGCAAATGTGTCTTTTTCAGGTCAGTGTCTTGAAATGAGACTTCTAAACTGGTGCTTGAGGGAAAGAAAGAGAGATTGAAACGGGAACTGAAATTGCTGAAGGCTAAACTAGGGGAAGGGCTCTCTAGAAACCTCTGAGATAGAACGAGGGTGGTGGAAGGAGGCGGTGAAAGAGGAGAAACGTGACTACAGGGGAAGGCAGCAGAAGTGGAGAGGGAGAGGTGCGAGCAGGTGGAATGGGGTGCTGTGGGGCAATGAGCTTTGCTCCTTCCCTTGGTGATGTGGGGCGTGCACATGTGTGCACAGCCTTGCACACTCCTGTACATGGCCTGGGGACAACAAGGGTCCTAGACCAGACTAACTGGAGATTTAAGGTTGCTGGAAGGTGTTTTAGACACTTGGGATGTCTCTACCCATCCAGGGTTCACCGTGCCTGGGCTGGTGGTGCCGGGGGTGCCAGGGCCGCCTTTCAGAGTCAGCATTTTCCGCTCCACGCGCTGTTTGCTTTCCGCGGCCGACTCCCTCCCGCTGCTTCGAGGCCTCTGAATGTCGTCCAACAGCAACTTTCCGGCTCCTCCAGCGGCTCTTTTCCCCCACGCCGGCGAGTGCTGCCGTTCCCTGGCCTTGCTTGAAAGCTGGCCCCACAATGAGCTATTGTGCCAGTCTGCTCTGGAGGGAAGGCAGCAACCGGGGCCAAAATCCAGCTGCTGAGGGCGGGTGGGGGGTGGTGTGTGTCTGCCAGGACCCAGCTGCCTTGTGGGGAGCCCAGGGTCATGGATGCTCCCCAAAATGCTGTATCTTACAGAGGGGTTGTTCCCTGAGGTGCTCCATCCCTGGAGTAGGGATGGTGCCCAAGATGCTGCATCCCTGGGGTCAGAATGGTCCCCAAGGTGATGCATCCCTGGGGTCAGGATGCTTCTCGAGATGCTGCATCCCTCTCTTGTCTGCAGCATCCTTTTGGGGCTTGGGGTAGGAATGGGATCCTCACAGCCCTGGCCATGCTGACCTGAGATTATTTCTTCCTTCAGGCATCTTTGAATGGGGTAAAACTGGGATGTCCTAATTCCCACCCCCTGCCCCAGCTTGAGTTGCCCTTGGTGGACACAGTGATGAGATTGGGTGCCTCCTGGTCAGTGCACCAGCCCAGCTCTGTGCTGTTTCTTATCTGCCTTCCTCTACCCTCTCCCTCCCGTGCCATTCTCCTTCACCCCTCTTGGCACTCCAAACCCACCATCTCCTGCTGCCCCTCCTGCCTTGGGTCACCCGTGTTCCCCTCCCTCACATCTCCTCCTACTCCAGCTCCAGCACCGTGGCAAAGATATTGCAGGAACCTTGCCATGTCTTTTCAGCTTCGATTAAGGACATTTGCCAGCTGGAAAGGAGGAGGTGAAGCCAGAGCCATGCAACCCATTGGCTCGGTGCAGACCACCAGCATGCCCACCACAGACCACCAGTGAGCCCAGGGCCCTGGGCCCAAACCCGAGCAGACTTGGGGCTCTCAGGGAACTGGGAGCGAGTGGCTGCGTGGGCTGGGAGGGCTGGAGAGGAGAGCAAAGTGCTGCTGAGCTCAAACCCTGGCAGAGAAAGGGGTTGCTTTCCGAGGGGGGAAATCATCCTCTCAGAGACTACACGCTCCAAGGAAAATGAAAACTAAAAATCCCCATGTTGAGGTTTTTCTTTGGGATTTATTAAAGTTTTTTCCCTCTCCCCATCCCTGTTGCTCCTGCAAAAATCCCAGCCAGTGATGGCATGGCTGTCCTCATGCCAGGGGCTCTGTCTGCGGGGAGTGAACTCTTCAGGCAGAAAACCTGGGGGCCAGGACCCTCTGCAGGGATCTGGGTCCTAGGGAAGGTCAGTGGGACGCTGTCTGAACAGCTCAGGCCACTTGCTTCCTATGAGCAGCCTTTGCAGGTGGGTCTGTTTTACCAAATCCACCCACCTTGGTCCCCAAAACAGTCTTCTGGGATGAGGGGGGACAGGAGAGAGTGAAGAGGCATCAGCACAGAGGATTAAGAATAATCTGGGTGATACTGGATCTTAATGACATGCAAGAGCCAAACCCTGCCCTGCAGAGCATCGCTTCATCCAGCTTGGCCCTGTCCTGCTACTTTGGGGCCCAGTGGGCTCAGGGCCACTCGAAATGGGGTCAGTGGTGATGGCTGCACCTTAGTGAGGGTGGAGGCAGATGGAGGCACTGTGTCCCAAACCTTAGGTGAAGGTGGCCCTTTGTGACCTGGGCTGGAGGCAATTCGCAGCCCTTTGCGTGAACACCATCAGCATCTGTTTTCAATCCTCCTGCCAGCTCATGCTCCTCTCCCCCCAGATCCCCTCTCCTCCGCAACCCCCCCAGCCTGGGCGAGCGGAAAGCCCTTATCGGAGCAGAGCTCCCCGTAAATCACCGGGCTCTGCATCACTGGGGGCTCGTTTTTCATCACAAAGGCACCAACAAAAAAAGCAGCAAGCAGGGGAAACATCACTCTTGGTGTGGAACTGGCACAGTCCTGGTTTGGCTTTTCCCTCCCTCATCAGAACCAGCCCCCAGCCCATCTGGCTGGCATGCAGTGATATTTATTTTTCCTTTACCCCTTTTTTCCCCTTTTTCAGGGTCATGGTGTTGCTCCCGTGAGGTCCCATGCAGCAGCTTTCATCCCAGCTCCAATCCCTGATGATAAAAATAGTGACAAGGGCTTCGTGCCAGGGAGGCAAAGAGAAGAAAGGCGGGATGAGATGCAAAATAAATAAATGAAGGCAAAGGAATGGCACTCGCTGGGCTGCTGGGTCTGGGGACCCAAGGGGCTGCTGGCTGCTGTGGGCATTAATATGGGGAAGGTCTCAAATGGTGTGGTGAAGCTCTTGGCTGGGATGTGCCAAGAGGTTTAGATGCCATGGTGTCAAACCTGTGGTTGTTTCTCCAGGATCCTGCGGTGATTTCAGCCTCCCAGCACCTACTCTCAGCCTCTCCTCACCAAACTCCTGTTCCAGACCCTTCCCCAGCTCCGTTGCCCTTCTCTGGACACGCTCCAGCCCCTCACCGTCCTTCTGGGAGTGAGTGGGACCTCATGCAGACATATGTCCATTGAATCTGTCTGTTTGGTAACATCTGTCCTCAATTTTAATGTCTGTGTGTCCTTGTCCTCTGGTTCACTAAGGATAACACCACAAAAAGGGTGCCTGGTCTCATGGCTTGGTGATATCTGCATCTGATACGGGGGTGAATAATCAGGGGAATAAGAACTAGGGACCCTCAAGGACCATGCCCATGGTGTGACAGCTTTTGGGCTCCAGCAGCACCAATATTTACAGCCCGAGGTGGGGGAGCGGCGAAACTGGCCCCAGTTCAGGGCAGAGCATGGAAAATGATTGGAATGAGGCTCTGGGAACTTCACTTCTCTCCCTACGGGTAGGAAAGGGCTTATCCGGCTCACAGGGAAGAGAAACTTGGCAGCAGAGGGCTAAGGGATCTGGAGGCAAAATCTGGGCGGTGAACAAATTGGAAGTGGAAATGAGGAAGATGTATTTAGCGGCAAGGTTCATTAACCTCTGGAAGGGTTCGCTCACGACTGCTGTGGCTTAAATCAAGCCAGGGGAGGGGGGCTGTAGTTTTGCTCCCCCCCCCCAAATATTTTCTCTAGCTCAAAGAAACTCATCCACCCATTCTAGCAGAGAGCACAGCAGCTTCTCAAGGAGATTCCATCTGACATGAGATGTTCCTCAGGAGATGCCACCACCCCTCTAATCCCAACACTGCAATGTTGTAGCAGTAGGAAAATGGGGGTTTGCAACTTTTCCTCCCCAAAGCCTCACAACCCCAGCCCAAAATGGTTGGTTGCAACCAGACACGTAGGGAAAAAGCCAGAGCCGTGCAGCCTTTGCTTGGTCACCATGAGTCATCAACAGCCTCAAGACCAGCGAGGCCGTGCCGGCTGCTTGCTCACCCACCAGCAAAGATTAAAATAAAACAACCCCAAACCCCAATAAACTTGACAAAACTTAACCAAACTCAATAAAAAGTCTTCTCGGGAAGAGCCGCCCAGTGCACACACAACAGGCTGGCAGGGAAAGGCGGTGCAGTTTCCACGGGAGCGTTCCTGGGGATCTGGGCAATCCTCCACCCTTAAAATGAGCCAGGNCCGCACTTGAAAGTAGCCAGGAGGAGTGGGCAGATCCTACCGGGAATGGCTGGTGGGGGCAAGCAACAGAACCAGAACAACTCCAGCTTTACGTGTGGGTTTAGAAATCACGGCAGCTGGATCGTTTGATTTCCCCACCATGAACGTCGTGTAGGAGAAGGGGTCGAGGGGAGGGGAACAGAGCGCAGGCTGCTTCCAGAACTTGCACATTTTAGCGAAAATTAGTTTAATAAACAATTCGGCTGATGATTCAAAGTTGCTTAACCACAGAAGCAAAGCTGATAGAAATCAGCCGTGGGCTGGTATGCGCTCACCAGTTCGCACGAATCGGAGGGCAGGAATCCTCATGCCCCATGTGCCCCTGTGGAGATGACCCATGGCAGATAAGGGCTGGATCAGTTCAAGAGAGTGCATAGAAAAACGATTTGAAGAACTTAGCCCCGAATCTTGCCTTGACTGTAGCCAAAAACAAGGTCGTTTGCCTCAACCATGAGCAAAATGAGGTCATTTGTCTTGGCCTTGAGCAGAATGCACAGGATGAGCACCAGCACGGAGCAGGTGATGGTCCTCCAGCCCTGCGTTGCGTGAGGACCTGCATCCTTTTCTCTTTGCTGAGCACATCCCTTTTGTACCCCGATGGTCTTTCAGACTAGTTGACAATTGTTCTGAGACATTCTTTTGAAGCTGTAGAGATCTTCGTTTTGGGGTTACCCTAACTACAGAAATAAACACACGAGTTTCTGGTGGTGGATAAAAATGGCTTGTGGTTTTTGACCGGCCAACTTCTGTGCATTCAGCTTCCTGATGCTTCGAAGAGGAGAGCTTTTCAGAGAGCACCGGTGACGTCATCTGGGAAAACCAGGGCTGTCTAAAGCCAGTCAAAGCAGGGTCCCAAAATTTAGCACATGGTGTTATGACTAGGAGCTGCTGGAGCTGTGGAGAGGAGGGTCTAAGCTTAGCAACATGCATGAGTGTGCAACAGGAAAAAACACCAGTGCCTTCCCATGAGCACTTCTAATGATGAAGGTGGTTTGCAAGGACTGAGTTGTTCACAAAGCACCTAGCAGATATGGTTTGCAGTCCTTGGAGTCATTGGAGAAGAAACCAGACTCAGTTGCCCATTTGCTTTTCCAGTCATGCTCTGGTGGCATGGAGAGGTTCAAGACATGCACATCCCCATTTCTGATTGGCAAAACCTCTGTGTGAGCTTCATCTCACCCACCTGCAGCCACCAAAATAGCTGGCACAGTCCCTGACACTTTGGTGAAGCCCCAGCACAGGGGTGTGATGGATGGTACGAGCAAAGTCCTGGGGAACTCCGGCCCTGCGTGTCCTGATGGGGAGTCCCATAATGTCCTCCTGTGGATGAGTCCCAGCTACCAGAAGATGCATTGTTGGGAACATCCCTTGGTAATCCAGCCAGGGTGGAGGCCAATAGAATTCCTCTGGGAAAAGCAAAGCCTGGAACAGAAAAGCTGGTGGTAAATGAATGAAAGTCCAGTGAAGGAACTTGGAGCTGTGAAGATCTCAGCCTGCTAGCGGGGCTGCCTAACCAAAACCAGATTACTGTAGGAAATAACTCTAGGACATTTCCACCACAAACTATGTACTGCTGCTGCTGGGATAAGGCCGTATGCTGTCATCCCAGTCTATTTTTTCCCCATCTTCCCTTCCAAGCATTGTTTAAAGCCCGAAGACGCTGCCACAGCCGGCTGGGTGCCCTGGGAAATAACTTTCCCACCACTTTCTCTCTCCCCATGAAGGACACGGGGGGAAGCAGACAAGAGGTCTCGACAATGTCAGCGGGAAGTACGCGGCTGTGTGTGCATGTGTTATTATTTAGGAGCATGGCTGGGAGTAGGCAACGTTGGCTCTTCAACCTCAACACCAGCAGAGCAAAGCTAGGGTTGAGCTGGTTGCTCTGGCTCCACACAGGAGAGCGTGGGGTGGGCTGGGAAGCAAGAAGCCTGGCTTGAAAGTCAGGATGAAGAAGACAATATCCATTTGCTTTCCAGGAGTGGAGGATGAGCACAAGGGACAGTGACCTCAAGCAGAGTTGAATGGGCCAATGCAGCTCCAGCTTTCTCTCCTCTTCCATGTCGAGTGGCCAGAGGCACAGGACAAGTCTACCCTGCAGCCCTATGGCTCTGCCTTCTTCAGTCATTTGAATTGCTGAATGGAAGAAAAAGCCTGAAATGAGATGAAGCTGATAATGCAACACTGATAAGATTGAGGTGAGAGAGAAGTTACCTATCACCAGTAGGCAGGGGGATAAGTGTTGGCTGGGAAAGTAAGTTAAATATGACTTGGTTGCTGTTATCTCCCCCCAGTCTGTAGGGAACGCTATGTCAATATTTTGGGTGGTAGAATTCTCTGCCTCCAAAGATAGTCCAGCCCTGAGGATCCTTTTGGGAGAAGCAGGGGATGGAGATGAAAAAGAATGTTCAGAAAAAAATCACAGTCATAGGGATTTCTCAAGGGTTTGCAACCCAGTGCGACAGCTGTTGGAGATCAGAGCTGATGGCTCAAGTTTTTGGTGGCCATCCAAGGCTTTGGAGACAACTGAGAGGTGTGGATACCTCCATCTCCCTGGGTGGAGAGAGGTGACTCAACCAATTTGCTGAGGTCTTGCTAGTCCGTGGCAATACCACTGATGATGATCAAATAATTCATGCACTTCCAAGATCACTTTGTTTTTCTGGGCAGGGAGAAGAAGTCTTGTTGCCAGGAGCTGGCAATGGGGCAACCCTATGGAGAGTTTCAAGGCATTTGGTGTTTTTTCCCCCTTGTAGGTCCAGGTGGCTGGTGCGAGTGCAGCAGGAATGAAGTCTCCAAGAATCTACCAGCTCCTCAACAGCAGCAGCTGCCTTGGCCCGAAGCCCAGGAAAGGATTTATACCATCAAGAGCAGAAGGATAAACTTCACCTCTGCATCGCTGACAGCTGAAGCTACCTTGAAGAAGAGACTTTATTTTTTAATGCGGTGTTATTTGAACATCTGTTGGAAAAGGAGTCTGGGGAGCCCGGGCATTTCCTTCTGGGGCTAATCCGATTAACCCAGTATGGGGAAAGCTTTATGAGCATGCCTGGGGTTGACGTGGTCCCTTTGGGGGAACAGAATGTGGGGTGTAGTCCTCCCAAAGGAGATGTGGCTTCAGCTCTGAAGTCCAACTGCAAGAGCATGGGATTTCCTAACCCAGATCTTGGTGTGCATGGACTGGACAGTGTTGCTTTCATCCCATGGCCTGAAGATCATCCCAGCTTTCCTGATTCCTCCTAAAATCATCTAAGAGTTGGGAGTAGCCAGCTCCAGTCTTTACAATTTCAGTGAAGTAAAATTGAATTTAGTGATCCTTTTGCTAGAGAAGGAATTGATTAGCTGAAAATTCCTGGGGGAGGGAGGAAGATGTTGGTCCTGGAGGTGTCTTTCTGGATGGCCCCAGGACTTTATCAGCAGACTGGGCTTCCCAAAGAAGAAAACAGGGACCTGAGCATGAAGAAATCCTCCTCAGGGAGCTGAGAAAGTGGGGGGTACCCCGGCAGCCCCCAGCTCTCAGGGTGCCCTGCCCCGCTGCCCTGCTCCCACCCTCCCGTGGAGCTGACTTCAAAACGCTGGCTGGTAACGTGAGCCCAACTGCCCCGTAGGAATGAAGGGTTTGACTAGAGCTGGTACCAAAAATTCCCCGAGTCCCTGAGCAGCGTGTAAGCCCTGGGAGTCTAAACATGTTCCCTGGCATTAATCACTGGTAATAGAAACCAGAGCTGGCTCTTGTCCCCGCTGAGTCAATGCAACCCTTGACAACGCGTTGGGAAATACGCACGCAGGCTGAGAACGGCGCATGAAAGAAATTCCAGGCAGGGCTTAATTTTTTCTTTTTTATTTATTTTATTTTTTTTTTAAGTGGAATTTCGAAATTGGAAAAACATAAAGGGAGTAAAAATAGAAACAACAGCAGCAGCAAAAACCTCAGCAATCTGCTGGCACTGAACGTCCCTCCCTCACCTCCCTGATCATCTTATCCCACTCCACACATGAAGTTTGGCTGGGCCGGGGGGAGCAGGTAGGACCTCGGGGCAGAGAAAAGCCTCCTATGATCCAGCTGGTGAGTGGTTTCATGGTACCCTGGAGCAGAAGTTGTCTCTGTGGCATCAGAGCCACACCATCCTATGAGACCTCCATGAGTCACTACTGTGATTTCAGGTACCTCCACTCCTTCCAACTCTTTTGCCCTGAGAAGAAGAGATGTCACCCAGGAGATCAGGTCTAAATCCTTGCTCCCAACCCTTCTCCATCCTTGGGCACCTCATGTTTGGATCTTTTCCCTTTCCCCAGCTGTATTATATGGGATGAGCTCAGCAAAAGCTCCCTCTGAGGCTAATGGCAGTCACGGGGACTCCCTATGAGCACTTAGGAGAGATGGACTCTCAGAACACTTCACCAGGCTGCGCTGAAATGGCAGTTAATTGATCTGCTCTCCCTAGGATTTAGGAAGCGATTGATGGAGGCTCCTGATGGGGAGATAAATCTCTCCACAGCTTCATCAGATGGTGCCAAAAAGCGAAAGGATTGGGTTCCAGTCAGTGTCTGTAAGCATCTGGATCACTGGGGTGTTTTGGAGCATCGGGGCTTGATGTCCATACAAAGAAAATTGCAACCAGGAAAAAAAACAAACCACCCACCCCAGACCCCCTAAAGAACCATCCTCCCTCGCTGCGGATTTTTCCCACCAGAAGGAAACTTGGATGTTTTATAGAAATGTTTAAAAAATGTGATGACAATTCCAGCCCCTGCTGCAGCCTCTGGACAGTCCCTGGGGGGATGCTGAACTCCAAACAGCCCCAAACCCCTCCTTGGGCCCTCATCTCATAGGAGTTATCCTTCTAGCAGAGGTTTCAGTGCACAGCAGGAACATTTTCTGCTGGTGTGACACTGGTCTGACAGAGGAACATCACACCTGGGGATGGCACATGGAAATATTACTTTAAATATTGGAGGGGTTTCTTTTGCAAAGCTGACCTAGGCATGAAATTTTAGCATCTCCTTAAGATAAATGGGGAAACTGAGGCACACAGCCAAGCACCTATGATATTCCTTGTGGAAAAAGGAAAGCTGAGATTGTCCCTTCAACATCAGCTCCCTTTTCCCAAAAATATGTCAAAAAAAGAATGAAAAACATATTTTTTTTTATCAAAACTTCTTCCTTAAAGGCTTCATTGAAAACACCGTAAGAATAATTCTGGGCAGTCGCACCATTGTAGCATCTGAGAGCCTCACCAAGGGGAGAGGTCATGTTTATCTGAGATCTGAGAGAGAAAAAAATGGGGCAAAAAGCGATGGTTCCTGCCCACGCAGCGCGGCGTTGAAAGAGATCCTGCGTCCCAGATGGCTGCAATTAGGGGGGAAGGCAGCAAGGAAAAAAAATAAAAAATAAAATATTCCGCAGGTGCTGTGGGACGTTTCTGGAAACTTCAGCTGCTGCTTTTCCCAATGCTTCAAATCCCACTTCTACTGACTGAATTATTGCTGGCTTCCTGCGTGCACAGCCCAGGCCAGGAGGCTTTGGAAAAACTGGGATGGTGCTGGAGGATATTTTACCTTTTTTCCCTTCTTTTTTTCTTTGTTTTTAATTCTTTCCCCCAATTTGATCCCCAACTACATCCCAAAATTGGGTCTCTTGATGCCCAGATGTGTTGCCAGGCACCAGCACCTCCCTCCTGCCACCTCAAATTCATTCCTATGTCACTTGTGGCTTTGAAATCAGCCCTTTTTTTTTTTTATCTTCAATGAGCCGACCCAGATTAAAACCCCTAAAGTTTTTCCAAGGATAGTACCATGGGGAGGCAACTCATTGCCAGCTGTGAGAACTTGGGCTGTTAGGAGGCATTTTGGTGGCTGGGTTTGTTTGACTGGTTTACTATTCCTCCAGCAGAGAGAAAGGGGAGGTGAACTGGTTTGGGTGGGCGGAGGGCATCACATGTGTCCACGGCTTTTATTTTGGCCAGGATTGCATGGAAGTTTGCATGAAATGCTCTGCCTCATCCCCAGGGTATCAAGGGGAGAGCAATATCCATCCTTGCCCCATGCCTCAGTTTTCCCACATTAAAAATGATATAAAAAAAAAGACTTCTCTGAGGTTTTTGGGAGGGCAGAAGGAATCCTCAGGCTCTGTATTTTACATCCAGGCAGTGGAGCTGAACACCACCAGTGGAAAGGATGGAGGAATGGGGCAGAAAGCCCACCCCAAAACTGGGAGAAAGTCCTCAGCACAGTGAATTCCCAATGGCATCGGTTTTTGCTGGGACAGGAGGAGACAGTTTTTCTGCCTCCTGGTATTTTTAGCAGCTCCTGCCCCTGGGCAGCTCATCCTAATCAGTTAGCTGCCATCTCATGTTAAGAAATTTCGGTGACAATGCATCTTACTCGGGGTCATTTCCTCCAGGGCAGGCTCCTGCTGGCCACAGCAACACTGCAAGCTTCTGTTTAACATCTGGTCCTACTTCTCCCGGTGGCCTTTTGGGTCACTGGCTCTGCCCGGCACAGCTCCCCTTTCACCCTGGCTCACACAGTGGGGACAGGGAGAGGGGAGCATCCTTCCCTCCCCATCTCTCCCCGTCACTGCCTGCAATGCCCCCGTGATGAGTTCTGGCGTCTGGATGTGCTCCTCGCCCCCGCGTGAGGTCATCCATGCGGGTCACATTTGGTGGCACTGGCCTTTGACCCGTTGCTCCCAAAGAAAGCAGCTTTCCCTATCAGATAATTCCGTCCGCGTTACTGGGGCATCCTCACTCCAGCACAGTGCTGTGCATCACTGACGTATGAAGGAGCTGCTTGCTTGGCATCTGCCTTTCCACTCAGAATTTTGGAGTCCAGCAACCCAATTTATCATGAGTGCATTGGTGCTGGGATGTAGCACAGGCTCAACACCTTATTAGACAGCAGAGAATCTCCACTGCAGCTTCCATGAGCCTGTGGGGAGCTCTGGGAGTCCTGCTTGGTAAAATTAAGGGTTTGGTTCCTCATCAACCTCATGGTTTCCAGTAAAGGGCTTTGGGGGAATATGGTCCTCAGAGGAGCCATGGAAATGAAGGTTCAACGGCAAAGTTTGTGACCCTGAAGCTTCGATTTTCTACATGAAACTTCACCAAAAGGTCAGGAAATTTTTTTCCCCTATGAGTTCTACAGAGCAATGTCTCACCTGGGTGCAATGTCACCCTCACCAGTGTGTGGACTTCACCTCCTGACTCATTCAGGTATCACCAGGTTGGGACAAGCAGGTCCCTGTGGCCACTTCCGTGCTGGGGTAGGAGGATGGGATGTCCCTGGGGAATCAAGCGCATGGTTTTAATTTTCCTCTCAATCCGTAGAGAAAAGGAAAGCAAGAAGATTTATGGTCTCCCTTCTCCTCCTCCAGGTTTATAAATAGTGTTTATCAGGTGCTGGGCACATGGTGGCTTTTGGGGGAATGGTGGAGAGGGATCAAAAGCAACGTTGGGTTCCTCCTCCTTTCCCCTGTCAACATGTCTTATCTCTGTTGCTATCTATAAATAGCCACATTAACCGCTCCAGTTCATACTGGAGGGTCACTGGGGGGATTTTGCTGCCTGAAACCCTTGAAACCAGCCCCCAAATTCTGTCCACCAACTTCAACTCTGTGACTTCAACTGGGAAATCCAGGTTATCGCATTGATGATACAGGGGGGCAGGAGAAGCTCCTGAGGTCCAAGCGAGGGGATCCCACTTCCATGGGCACTTTGTGGCCCTCACACCATTCAAAGGGTCCTTGGTGAACAAAAGCAGCTTGAGGAAGAGAAAGACACAACCCCAAAGATAAACCCAAGGGGGATAGTTGTGTACTGTCATTGCACAGAAGTGGATCAGTAAGTGGATTGTCTATAACTTTGTTTTTTACCCTTATTTTTCACTGAAAGAAAGTGATTTCTAACTTCTACTGTGCCATTTTCCTAGCAGATTGGTAATTTTTACTTCTAAAAGAGAAGTTCCATTTGAAAATTAAAAGTTGAGTCAACCACTTTGTGAAAGGAAAAGAAACAGATGAAAAAGGCCGAGGTGGGAAGAGGGGAAAGGGTTTTAAAAAAAGAGAGGAAGAGAATTTCTGTGGGTTTTCCTCTTTTGCCTGAATTTCTGCATGTCCTTAATGATGGCAGAAAACGTCCTTGGGATGCTGGAAGGGTTGGCTCAACCAAAGAGCTATAAATCTGAATTATCAGGGAAGGAAAAAAGCAGATTTTTTGATGCCAAGAAATAAAAAGAGCAGCTTTAAACCCCGCAGAGCTGTTTCTAACCCACCCTGCTAGCTACAGCTCTGGCTTTGAAGCACCACCACGTTTCATCCCTAACACTCCAGGTCTCCTGGCCAGACCAGGTGGAGATGCCACCATTTGCTGAAGCCGTCACTGTGACACGCCTCCCCAAAACTACAACCCCACAATGAGAAGAAAACACCCCAAACTCCTCATCAAGAGAAGTCACGGGCTACCCCTGGGAGGTGTTGTGCAAGAAAATGCCCAGCAATGGTTTCCCATCAACCTTTTTAATGTGTTTTAAGGAAAAGGGAGATTTTTCCCAAGCAAGGCCGGGGCTCTACAAGGGATGGCAAAGAAGCCATGAGCATTTATCTTCCCCTGCTCTGAGGTAATTATCACACGATCATTATCTCCCACCATTAAAAGGAGTTACAGTGCAAACACAGCGGGCAGGGTCTAATCCTCATCCCTTCCCGCAGCAGAGCACCCAGGGCCACCCCAGACCAACCACAGATAAGGAACCCAACCAAAGATAACGTTTTCTGATGGGGATACATCTTCCAGAAAGGCTGATGGTAAAGTTGTGCCAGGATTAACCTTTTCAGACCCCTCTTTGAGTTTAGAAAGTGGTTAGTATGGGGATTTTCGGGAGATGTCAGACCCAGGAACAAATAGATGAGAGAAGTTTTCCAGCACACAATGATTCAAACCTCCTTCCCCTTCCACTTACAAAGGGGTTTGGTGTTTTGTTTGGGTTATTTTATTTTTTTTCCCCTGCAGATGCCTTTACTTTCAGTTCTAAATGGAGGATTAAAAATCTCCAGTAAACAATGCTGCTTGACACACATTTGGAGCAGATTTCCAGGTGATAGAACTCCATGAACGTCAGCAGGAGTGGTCCTGAGGTTGGAAAATCGTTGTCAACAGAATTGCAAAACAACCAGCTGCTGGTTTAAAACTGCTCTCTTAAAGTCAAATGATGAAACAATAGTTGCTGGGGTTTTGTTTGGTTGTTTTTTTTTTTTTTTTTATTGTTTTGGGTTTTTTTAACTGTTTACTGTGTTTTAAATATGCTGGTTTAATGCTTCTTTGCCGAAGTGCTGGGGTCATCCTGTATCTGACCCATCTTGGCATCCCTCCCTTGCGTGCCCCATGCTCTTGGCTGACACGTGGTGTTGATTTTTATGGACATGAGGCATCTTTTGGGGTCACAAATAAATGAATCACTGAATTTGCTTTTGCGTGCCCGGGGAAAATGGGCTTTGTACAACCACCAAGGGGCGGGAATTTCCAGCCCCTCTCAGAAGTGACCTTCTGGCCAGCTGGATTTAAGGGATTTGAGTCCACTCACATGACTCTCCCCAAGTCCCATGGCCTGTGCATCTGCTGTTTTGCACAGTGTCTTCCGTATTTAGTGCAGACATTTTCCAGGCTGACATTATCTCCTGGGGCTGGCCATTCCCACCATTACGGGTGCCCCCGTCCAACCAGGGCAGCTTCACGTTCCTGTGGTGAAAGCAGTAGCTGAACCCTGCTACCAAACCCATCCATCCAGAGCCCAGGGGAAGAGCTCGGCCATGTGTTTGACATCACCTCAGTGGTCGACAGGAGCCAGCAGATGCCAAATAAAAACTCCAGTGAGCGGTTTCAGTCCTGTCCATCCATCCAAGAGGTCTGAGGCATCCTCACCAACAGCTTTGGGGCTGTGCAATCTCAGGCCATCGCCCCCAACAAGCTCCTTTGAACTCGAAACCCCCGGGCCACGGCGGCCACGAGCGAGCGTTGTTTGAACATGGTTTTAATCTGCTTGGATATATTTAATGCACCGACATCTCTTAAACTGGAGGAGATCTAAGCCCTGCCTGGCAGGTGTGATGGAAAGCAGATGCCGTCTTCGTTGACTCTCTGGCTTAGGAGGGCCTGGTGGGAAAAGCATGATCAGAAGCACTTGCCCGGATGTTTTGTGGTGTGTGAGCATCTACCAAAGCTGGGCGAGGTGAGGGGGGAAGGAAAAAAAACACAGAGTGGAAAGGAAGCAAAGGAAGGGAAAGAGAAAAGGGCACAGAAAGACAAGGTGATGGGGATGAGGCACCAGGGGAAGGCACCAGCTTCTCAACAGAAGGTGAGGGTGGTGGAGCTGGTGCTTTCATGCTGATGTGGAGAGCAAATATTTGCCAAAGGAATTGGTATTTTCCTGTTCTTCCCCGTTTCTCTTCAAAAAAAATGACTTGTTTGCAATACAACCCAAAGCTGAGCTCCTTTCCCATGGAGTGTGCATCATAAATGATGCAACTTTTAGGATAAATCTTATTTAAACTGCTCATCCTCATTTTTGTCAGGTCCAAACCTGACAAAAACATGGTCTAGGTAAGTGGAAAACACCATTTAATGGGTTGCAAATTCTACATCTTTTACAGTGCTGCCAGGTTTTGTTGCCTTTCAGGATAGACTATGGAGCTGGGAGCTCCTGCCCATTTCTACCCCCTGGCTTCCTCTAGTCCCAGTTGATTCATCCCAGCAGGAGACTCGGATTGTGTCCTGGAAACGGAGAAAGGAGCAGGTCTGGCCCCTGCAAAGGTGAACAAGGAAAATCTCAGCTCCTTATTCTGGCACTCCCACAGCTGCCGTTGTCTCTGCACAAGGTCTGTGTGATCTATTAAACATCTCAAATCAGGATTTAATTTAGTTTTAATAAGATGGTTTGGGAGATGTTAATTAAATTGAGTTATTAAAAACACATGGGCTGGACTTTGCTAATACATTTCCTTTTTTTATTAAGTCCATTAAAAAATAAGGGAAGATAGAAAGGAAAAAAACAAACCAAACCAAATCAGAAGTGCTGTCTTTAGGTGAAGAAATTAATTCAAAATTCTTCTTTTTCCTTTGCTGAATTAAACGTGTCTGAAGCACACCAGGAGATGAACAAATACCAACAAACCAACCAGGTGACCTTGAATCCTCCCAGGCTCAGCAAGACTTGGCTTAAGGATGAAGTTAAAACGATGAAGCCTCTCAAACCTATGTGCCCAAAGCTCGAACACAAAATTTTCCTCGTGTCTCCATCCCCACTGCTGGATTATTGATGGGAGCAATGCTGGGGAAATGCAGCCACGCAGCACTTCCATCCACCACATGATGCTCCAGCCAAGAAAACTACAGGAATGCACCATTTTATCATCTTGCCTAATCAGATTTTTCCTCCCCCTGGCAAAAATGCTGCTGGGAATCTCTTTAGTTGAAGGGATTGTCAGGGTGATTTGGTTAAGCTGAAGAAAAACTCCCACGTACTTTAAAAATGACAAATATTTTATTAGCTGGAAGTGTAACCAGCTGTAATTAGCTTAGCGGCCCCGAGTTAATAGATTTATAAGCTTTAGAGGATACGATGCGCTGGTGAGATGATCTGAACAGCCCTGTGGAGGAAATTTATCTCATCATTCCCAAATTAACCTATTCTTTATGTCTGGGCTGTGCCTATCCAACTCCAGGACGTGCTCCATGGGCTGCGGAGGAACGTGGAACCCACCGAGGGTTTATCCCAGCTCTCAGCAGCCCGTGCGGAAATTCAGGGCATGGCATTATCCTGCTTTACTCCTGAATCCTCCTGTTTCTGAAGCACCTTTCGCTGTTATTAATGATGTATCAATATTGGCAGCTCATGTTTCCCAGCTGCAGATGAAGCTTGGCAGATCCATGGCCCTTCCACAACCTCTTCTGCTCAGCACATGGATGGAAAGAGAATAAAACAACCTGGGAGAAACTCTTAGGGACCTGTTTATATTCACCAAAGCTTTGAAGTGACTAGAAAACAAGGCAAGACAACATTCTGCCCATACCTGACCCCTCTGAAGGGCTTGGCAATGGATTTCTGATGCAGATGCACCGATGCACTGGCTCTGTTGTTACGAAGATTAAGATATTTAATGGCAGAATGGCATTAAAAAGGCATTTTTATTACATTTATCCCTTGTACCATGCAGGCGTTCACTGAGGGGTGGTGGAAAGATACTTAATCCCAACTGAATCGCTGGAGAAACTGAGGCAGGAATGGGGCAAGCTCTCTGCAGGGTTCCTCTCCATGCCTGGTGGCATTGAAGTGATGCTGACATGAAGACATCAATGAGTATCTTTGGGTGTGTCCCTGAGGAAGATGGATTTAAGCTGAACGTCTCCATTGCCCTGGGGAAGTCAAGCCTGGAAGTGCTCCAGGGAGCCATCCCAAAGCATCTACCAAAGGTTCTCCAGATCTGGGATTTCCTCCAACCTTTCTTGCCATACCCACACTGAAGCCACTGAGAAGAAAAGCCACCTTTGAGGGCTGCAACTCTATCTGAAGCATCTATGATGTTATATTAAAAATAAATATATGACCTCACGTAGCAGAAATTGCAGGGCCAAGCCCGGGGGAGGACGGGGAGGGGTAGACGTGCCTCACAAAGCCTTTGCTCTCTGCTGCGCTGCGGTGAAGACCACAGAGCCAGAAGCCTCTCAGCAGCGTGAATGAGAGCATGGTGTGGTCAGGCATGAGCCAAATTGCTTTGAAAAGCTACCTATTTTGGGTAAAAAAAAACCCAGCCAGCCTGTTTCTGGTGAGAGCCACCAGCTGGGACCAGATACACAGAATTACAGTGGCTTTCTAAAATAAATTTGGAAGATTAAGCAGGTTTTTCAGGCCACGGAGTCTCACGATTTCCCTTGTAACACCGTGCCTCAGTTTCCCCATCTGTAAAATGGGTGGCCTTACTTGGGCAGTGTCACATCGTGTGGACTCCGTGAATCGCGCTGTGACCTGGGGCCATTTTCTAGGTCTCATGCCATCTCCTTCCTTCCAGACCGTGCACAACAAAGAAGCCTGTGTCCTCACCCCCTCCACCCCACGCTGGGGCCCGGGCTCTGATAAAAGCTGCTGAGTTTACAAACAGGGAGGCTCTGGTTTCCTGAGTCACAGCAGCAAGGCGAGGGGAGCGCGTGGGAGGCTGTGACGTGGCTTTGTGCAGACGTCGGCTTGGGATGTGCAGCGAGGTGGACCTGGGAGACCCGGTGGTTCCAAGGGCTCTGGGTGATCCAGCAGGAATCAAACCCCATGGGTGTTACAGCCATAGAGCTGAGATTTATATCTTGTCTCAAGAAAGGCTGAGGGAAAATGAAACCTTCATAAGCAAGCAGTTTTTTCCCCAGGCAGCCCAATCCCTGCTGGCTCAGTGTGGCGAGGACATGGCACATGGAACCACCTCCACCCAACAGCCTCGGTGGCTGCCAAGTGCTTTGAAACTACTCCAGCTGTTTCAGGACACGGATTTTGCAGCCATGTCTCCCTGGGATCCAGGGCATTAGCCCCCCAGAGTTGTCCCAGCACACGGTGACCTGCACGAAGCACACTGGAGCCCAGCGAACAAGCAGGAGTGTGCACCTTGCTGAGGGCTTGTCCATCTTTCACCTGGATGACCAGGAGATAAAGAAGCCCACAACTCTGAGTGTTTCTTTCTAATGTCCTGAATAGAAATACGGGAAATTCCACTTCCCGTAGCTACCACTAACCAGTCAGTAAAAGAAAGAGCTTTTCGTTTCCAATCACCTTATTTCAGATCTTTTTACGTGTTTGGTATGAACCCAGCTGGGTTTGATGTCATCACATAGGAAAGCTTTGGGAAGTCTCCTCTGGACATGGAAGAACTGGGTTTTTTTTTCAGTTGCAGAGTCAAAGAGTGGCCCTGTTCTCTCTCTCTCCTTATTAATTAGAGATGGGTTTTATCTCCCCTGACTTCAGATCTAGGTAAGAACTCTATTTTTCCTTCAAATGAGAGAAGGTGATGGGAGCATCACCAGAGACCTCATCAATAGCACCAGGAGCATTGATGAAGCTGGGGACTTGTGTTGGGACTCATGTTGGGACTCAGCCAGGATAGTCCAAAGGAAGAATTAACGCAGGGAGCAAATACTTGGTGTAAACCCACAGCAGGATCTCACCCTCTTTCAGATGCATTCTGGAGACCACCTGGAAAGAAGGTGGATCTCCAGCCTCAGCTACATCAGCTCTCATTTTCTTTCTCACTTGAGGTGGGTCACCAGCACCAGCTTTTCTATTTCTCCTCCCTGCTGTAAACTCCCATATCACACAACCCCCGTGTTCCTCGATGCAGGTCGAGCAGATGAGTAAATAATAGTGACAGCACTGAGAATCTTCAGCCCACACCGGCAGCCGGGACCTTCCTCCTGCCAGGAGGTGGGTGGGATGCTTTGGAGCTGGTTTCCCGGCTCCACCTTGGAGCTGGTGACATCCAGGCGTGGGTTTTCCATGGAAAATGCACAGACTATTTTTAATTAAAAGAAATTTTAGAATTTAAATCAAATTCAAAATTAAAACTAAATTTTTATTTTTATTTTTTTCTCACAAGATCTGGTTTTGCCAAACCCAACACACTCAAAATCTTACCAGGAGCTGCTTTGGTCCCTTCCCTACCACGGGTGAAACCTACGGAGCTCCTGTGCAAGCCTTCAGCTGGGTTTCCATCCTGTCACCATCCTCAGCACAGGAAATTCCATTTCCCTGCAAGTACCGGCTCTGGCAGGCACCACTGTGATGTGATGACACTTCTACTGACTCCTTTGCAAGGAATTCTTCCTTTTATCCATCCCTCTCCCCTGCCCTGATCCCCACTAATTGTGGTATCAGTGACCTAATAAATAAGAAAGCACCTAAGATTTTATTTTTAGATTAAATAATGATTAATAGCAGCTCAATGGAATAGAGATTTTTGGCTATATTACTATTTTCTGGTGAAAAAAAAATCAGTGTTCGCAGGTGGTTGCTCCCTCACGCAGACAGGTCCACTGCCAGCTTGGACAAGTGGACAGCCCAGCTCTGAAAAACTCCAAAACCTTGGGCTGGGCTCCAGGCTAGGAAACATCTGGAAATATATTTTCCTCGCCTGTCATAGCCAGATAAAGAATAAATGGTAAGTGACAGCCGTGGGCTCTGCACATCTGACAGCCCAGCCAGAGCTCCAGGTGGGATTTCAGGGGGTAATTCTCCACCAGTGGGAAGCGACTGGGAGAAAAAAAAAACAACCACAAAAACACCACAAATATTGAAGCTTCATGAGCAACGGTGGTGGGACCGGGGGCTGACGCCAGGCTATTGTTCACACATAGCAGGGGGAAAATCGACTCTGTTCCTCCAGTGATGAGTCCATGTGAGGATTGAGGTCCCCACCTGGACCCAGAGGTTGAGGGCTGAGGAACCGGCAGCAAAGATAATTATTTATACAGCGTTCTGACTAATGAATGGCTTTCAGTGGGGGTTTCCTGGAGCGCTCGCTCCACCCAGCTTTTGCAAGGCTCAGATTAACGTTGGGAGGGTTCTTGTTTGGCTTTGTTTAATTCCCGCTGCTGGGACTGCACTGGGGGCTTTGGGGCAGTGGGAGGGGACTGTGATGGCGTGGATGTTGGATGGGGGACAGAGTCTGTCCCTGTGGGTAACCTTTGCTAACTATGGGGCTAGGAGAATCTCTGCTTAGACAGAAAAAAGTGGGAAAAATGGAATAAATCATTTGAGGAGCCCTCGTCCTCATCTACCCACCCGAGCAAAAGCAACCAAAACTGGGGTCAGGTGCTCACGTTTTCTTGACTCACCGTCTCTCATTAAACATCGGTTTATTTTTTTCAGCCCCAAACGAATCTCTTCAGCAGAGAGAAGCCCCAACCCCATCCTGTTTTGGCCCAGTTCTGTGGCAGAGGTCACTGGCTCACACCCGTAAGCTCTCGGCATCACCGCGCCCCAGCTAACGTTTCTTTGCCAACGTTGTTAATTTACCTCCCTGAACAATAAAAGTTATTTGGGCAAAAGGTCTCTTTCGCTGTAATAAATGATAGCAGGACAGAGCATAGATGGTTTTCTTTTATCTTTCCTAATATCTGATACAGACAAGATTTGTCTGCATCAAGCCATGGCCGTGGCCATGCACCTCTGGGCTACAAGTGCTCTAGGAAAGAAGGAATAGCTCATTTCAGCCCCAGTCTGAGCCTGGACCTTGTTTTGGGGTTACACAGCATTTCTGGGAGGTTAAAGGACTCCAGATAGCCCAGATCTTATCACTTGGTGCTGCAGGCCATGTAACAGCAGTGAATACAGAAAGGGTTTGATCCAACAGACGGACAAGAATGCGGGAGCTGCTGGCAACACCCATTTTTCCTCTGCAATGGGTGAACAGCCTCAGGACAAACCCATAAGGGTTTGCAAGCTGGTGGCCCTCATGACCCATTCGCAGCCACGATCGGATGGCTTCCAGCTCATCCCAGCTCCACACATCTTGTCCCAAATTCTGGGGTCCTTACAGAATTCTCCGGACCCATCGCATGCTGCGGTCCCTCTCTCCACTGGAAGGAGAAATAGGATTTTTACAAAGGTCTCTGAGGAGTGACCAGGATCAGCTCCTCCCGAGCCTCGTAAACAGGAAAGCGAGGAAGC
>VWZY01010093.1:429618-454921 GCA_013399075.1 Chloroceryle aenea
TAAGTTGTGTCTTGGAAAGGATGAACTTTGCTTTCCAGGATGGAAAAAAAAACCCTGCCAGCCAGACACTTGACAAACACGCATGTTAGGCATTCCTGCAAGGGAGCTGCAGCAAAACCCCCATCAGCAGGGGCTTTATCCCCCATCCTCAGTGCACCTCTTCTCTCTTTCTGCAGATGATCTATTTTAATCACGTTATCTCACCAGGTTCTCATTCCCTCCCCCCCAAAAAAAACCCTAAAATTAAAAAAAGCCCCGTCCTCTCCCATCTGGTTTGGGTTAGGAGCCCGTCTGCCGAGCGCATCGCCAGGGGGGCTGCGAGTTCAGCCCCAGCTCGGTCGACGGGAGCCCGGGGTTGCTGGCGGGGGCTCAGCCCCAGCCGCTCGCACCCCTCGTCCTTCTCCGTCCGCCCCCGTGCAACAAGCTGCTGCCGCCGACATCTGCTTCCAATCGCTTCTTCATCTGACCAGGGCTGGGAAAAGAGAAGCTTTCGCTGCGGTTCATGGTCTTAAAGGCACCGTTTGTGGACAAAACCCACCCCCTGGGCCTGCTCTGGAGACATCCAGTTAAAGAAAAAAAACACTCTAGTAGGTTTTTGTCTTTACAGGTCTTTTTATTCCAGGCAAACAAGACAGATTGGAGGTTTTCTGAAAAATTCAGCTTTTTCTCCAGGTGCATCAGCAAACGTTACAGGTGCTGGCCTTTGGGCTTTGTGGTGGCCACGTGATGCACATGCCCATGCAGGATTTGTGCCTTTGAAATTGCTCGGGGACAGTTTCATCTTGAGAAGGCAGATCCTTGAGCTGCCTTTAATTTTTGCCCAATGTCACGACAGCCCTGTTGCGCTCAGCCCGTCCTTGGTGTGGAGCTGAGACCCAGTGTGCCCAAAGCAGCACCCTCACAGTGAGCTGGCTGGAAACTCTTTCCAGGTCAGGTACAAAAGGGAGACCAAAAGTCAACAGAGGCCACAGAACTGGGTTGGAGACCTCGTTTTGTGGGAAAGAAAAAGGAAAATGTTGCACATGAAGCACAACATTGCAGTGCTTGGACTGGGCGTTGAGTAGCGAAGTGGTACGGACCCAAACAAAAAACCCTGGAGTCAGATAGTCATGAAGTGAACTGGAATTTTTTCTCTTGGTGAATTAAATCCTTTATCTGAGTAAGCCATGAGCCTGACCCAACTGTCAGAACCATGAGGATAGAGACAGAAGTGGTTTTTTTCCACGCGTAAAGGACACTTGGCCTTTGTTACTGCGAATTTACACAGCTCTGCAAAAAGCAGGCAGCTGTATCAAGGTTGTGCTCCCTTCAGCTTGATCCAGTCCTGCACCAAATGATGCTCAGCAGCACCCATCACCCTCCTGCTCTGGTGAGGAAAGTGGCTCCTGGCACAGATCCTGGTTCACGGTGCATCTGAAACCACCGTGGCCCTGTCTCCCTTGAGTGTTACAAGCTGGAGAGAGCATAAAAGAGTTGGTTTTAAACCACTCAAGATGTACTCAAAGCGTGGCTGCAATGAGCTGTGAAATCTCAGGGCAGAGCCAGGGCTGGGAAAGAGAAGGGGAAAATCTCTTCCAGAGCTTCAGAAGGCCCAAAACTTGCATTTTCATGGCAAAAAAAAAGAAAAAAAAAAAAGCCCAAAACCAAACCAAAACCAACAACAACAAAAAGCAGAGAGTGAGCCCACAGCAGGAAAGCTCTTCCTTCTCCCTGCCATGAGCAGGATTAAGCCCTGGAGAAACCTTCTGGTGGGGCTGATTGCTAAAATTAGCCTGGAGCTTTTGAGATGGAAGAGAGAAAGCATCTGTTGTTGGAAGAGACTGAGCCGACCGTGAGCTTCACATGCAGCATCCAAGAGGGGCTCGAGCCCTTTGGGATGACAAATTTTGCTTTGTTTGCCCCAAAACTGTAATACCAGCAGACAGCTGATTCCACCCTATGTGGCAGGGAGAATTACCATCGATATTAATAGCTGCCCTTGTTTTCAACTTGCTGACACCGTGAAGATGGTTTTAATTAAAACTCATTAGCAGCAACCTGTTCCTGAAAATGAGCATGGCTAACCCAATTACCGAGCTGGTTCCCTGACGATGCTGCTCTTCCCAGAAATCCATCCTGGGCACACGTGTAAATCCTCACCCCGCTCCTATTCCCAGCGCTAAGGAGGATGGAAATCCCCAAAAGTAAGCTGAATATTTGGGTGCTGCATGGCTCAGAGTGCTGGAACGCAGCAGAGGACAACCCTCTCCATGGCACCAGTCCTCCCTGGTGGTGTGTGGTCTGTGGAGAGCAGTGATTTAAGCTCTGTAGGTAGTTAGGGGGGGTGGAATGGCTACTTTGGGGAAAAATTTGTGCTTGCCTCCTGGGTATGACCTTGAGCCTTGGTGGGGAAGCTGAGCTCTGGTGCTAGATGGGATGTCCTTACAAAGCTTTTCTCTGAGCTGCGGCAGGAGGATGTTGTCAGGACCCATCATCTGTGCCAAGACCTACTCAGGGAAAGAAGAGGAAACCCCATCAAACTGGAAAAAACGACCCTGGCACGTGTGCCAGCTGAATCCCCAGGTGAGCATGTCCCAAGAGCCAGCTCTGGGGGGGATCTGAGCATCCTCAGTATCCCCACCACTGGAATTTTTGTGTATCTCCTCTCCATCCCTGCCTTATGCTGCAGCCTTGAGCAAGGAGCAAAACTTATGAATGGTTCCTTCTCCCCCTCCGCCAGCCCCTTTCACTTCTGCTTTGCCATCCCCCATGAGCAGCTGTTTCCTATTACCATAAAAGCTGACAAGGTGCAGGGCTGGAGCGGAGCCTCCTTTGGCAGGTAATTTTGACAAGAGGCAGAGTGCCGGGGCCGGGTGTCTCTGATGGGTTTCCAGGGCTGTTATCAGCCTGGTGTGGCTCTCTCCTGTCTGTGGACCCGCTCACTGTGCTGGGAGGGGAAGCACGGTGCTTTAGCATCCCCAGCTCTTTCCTTGCTTGGGAATGGGGATGGGACATCCCCAGTGAGCAGCTCGAGCCCGTGAGTTATCTCTAAGCACCATCACTTTTTGGTTTAATCCGACGGTGAGCATTTCACCTGTCTTCAGGAAACGTATCTGGCCCACCCAGCTCGGACACATTTACAACCTTTTATCTCCAGGCAGCAGAAATAAGGCAGCTGTGTGCTGGACGTGGATAATCCACTCAAGTTTTCAGCCACTCCAGTATTTCTTGCCATCCCAAGAATGTGGTACCAGGCCCTTTCCCCTTGGTCATGTGCAGCATCCTCACCCACGCCGAGGGATGCAGGCGAGCAGGCTCTGCTGTGGTTTGGGTGGGATGCTCAGCCCAGTCAGCTCTTTGGCTTTTCCCCAGCTGGGCATCTAGCCATGCAGGAGGTCAGCTTAGGCTGTGAGGCCCACCAGGGCTTCAAGATTAAATATTTTCATGAAATAAAGCAGATAAGTAGATGCCTTGTCTTCTGGGTGCCCACTGATCCACTTCCACAGTCCTGGATGAAAGCAACACTGTCACTTGAAACATGACCAGTACCCCCGAGCCCCCAGATGAATTAATAACCTCCTTCCCAGTCAGACACATTAAACATCATTTTGTAGCTCTGCCCAGGGACTGTGAGACATGATTGAAGTCGCAGCAGCTGGAAAACACACCGTGCTGTGGGAGAGAAGGAATTGCTTGTGGGGTATGAGGACAGCAAAGGCAATTTTTCTTCACCTTTTTTCATGCAAACTGTGAGAAGTTCTTCCCTTGTTTTTCCTGAGTTTGGGGTGCATGAGCACATGTGTGATGGTTCAGAGTTGGGGATTTTGAGTCAGAAAAGACATCGTCCTCCCCAGCTTGTCTTGGCAGTGGTCCGCACCCTCCCTTTCTCCTTCTCAGCCATTGCTTCAGCTGAGATCACGACAATTTGGTCTCCCTAGAAACTCCGTGGTCGGCCGCAGTTGTTTTTTTCCAAGCACAGCGTATCCATTTCAATTGTCCTTCATTAGCTGGTAATCATATAATTGCCTCCTCTTTAACTTCAGCCCAGGTTGTGCAGGCAGCTCCCCGACGTGCCTCACATTCCTCATTAGCAGGGAGATGCCATCCTTCTCTAATGAACTTTCCAGCTCTGCCCACCCTGCCTGGACCCTGCTCCCTCTTGCAGCATCCAACCAGCAAAGCCCAGCTGAGACAGGGGCAGATTCTTGGGGTTGCAGAGGGGTTGACTAGCTCAGCAATGGAGGGGTTAATGCATTCGTTTGCTTTCCTCCAAGGACATCTCCCCGAAGCAAAGCTTTCGTGTCCTGCTCCCCCCCAGCCACACACGCTCAATCTCGGTTGCAATCCCGTTTGCATTTTGCTAATAAAACTCGACGGTCCCCGTCCTGCTTAACATCAGCCAGAGCCCATTTCCACAAGCCTGACAGCTTCCAGGGCTGGGCAATACCTGGGTGTCCAGAGGAGGGAGGAGAGCTCCCGCAGTGAGCTCTAGGCTTGTTTTTGTCCAGATTTGCTTCATTTTTCCTGGCAATTCTGCCACAAATTACAAGGATGCTTCTCTGAAGCCTGCCTGGAAAGATGTTGCTCCAGAGAATCCTCCTTCATCACCAGCACAGCTCTTGCTGGACCCAAAAGAATCTTCTCCCACCACTTACCCCCCTTGGCAAATACCTTCCTGCAGCTTGGCACTGAGAAGAACGACTATTTGGGGGCCAATCACCTCTTTGTGGTGATTTTAAGGAAAACAGCAGATTAAAATCTCACCGAGCTGGAAGGATGGAGTCCAAGTGCAACATCTGAACGGGCCTTTCACACTGAACCCTCTTTGTGTGGCTGCTGTGACCCATTGCTGCGCTGGACGTTTTTCATACCAGCATTTGTGGAGTGTCGGGTTTAATTATGGGGACAGGGGTGTTTTTTTATCCAAGGCATTATGAAAAAACAGTGTTACAGGGAGATCTAAGCTCTGTAAAAACAGAGTGAGCTTCTCCAGCTCACCTATACTGGGGTAGAAAGAGGAGTTGAAGTGTTTTGGTCTGGCCAAGGGCACACGGATTGAAAATGCCAGGTCCAAGATTAATTTGTCCTCAGGAGCTGCCCTTGCCCTGCCCCTGCATCCCTGCCCTGGGACAGAGTGATGGCAGAGTGATGGTTTTATCTCTTTCAGAGATAAAACTGCCCCTGAAACCCAGGAAGAGTCACTCTGTCTGGACATGAAGTGGCTCCAAAGGTAGAGGTGTGTAGGAATCACCTCTAGGGTGGTGATTGTCCTGCTTTGGGGACAACAGCAACATTCTACCAGCCCATGCTCCAAAAGACAAAGAAAATGTCCTATTTTTAAAACTTCTCTTTTTTTCTGACTTATTTTTTCTAAGAAAGACCACTTTTCCAAAAGCAAGACCACTTTCCCGTCCTCTTCAATCTCTGCAGTCGCACCATCCTATCCATGTGCTCATGGATGTGCCACGTGCTGAGCTTTCCCTGATTTCAGGGGGATGGAGGGCGCATGGGGGTCCCAGGGCGACGTGGGTGTTGGTTCTCCAGGTTTTTTAACTCCCCTGTCCCACAAGAAGTTTGACTCCAGTGGTGGTCTTGGGTTTGAGAAGCACTTCAGGATGAAAGGAGTGATAGAAGTGTCAAATATTATGCTAAATAGCTCTGCGAGAACTCCTGGATGTTTTAGGAGCGCTGCCAGGCGGCGAGCTGAATAAAACCAAACTCTTCCAGTGTATTTATTTTTTGAAGGCTTAACGTTGTTTAAACAGTAAGGTCAGGGCAGATAACAAAGCTGGGAGCACAAAGTCCTCGATTCCCATCCTCCACACATCAGGCAGAACTCCACAAAGAGCGGTGCAAAGCTGGTACCCAAAAAAAGCAGGGCAATGGGAGAAAATCTGGGGTCTACCCATTATGTTGCTGTTTTACCCATGATGCATAAGCACAACAGGTCTTGTGCTGCCCATGACCTGTGAGCGGCAGTCCCGTGGATGTTCCCATGCTCCCTGAGTGGTCCAGGAGCTCCCAACCTGCTCCTCCTACCTTGGGCCACCTCGTCTTCCGACAGTGGGGGAAAGAGACGTAGCTTGGGGGACCCAGAGGACACGGAAGCAACTGAGCCGGGCTGAGGTCAGGCTTGCAAAGCTCCCTCCTGTCATTTACTGATCCTAATCAGGCTGCAATAAAACCTGTGATTGCACATCTCATAAGCGAGATCACAGGGAGACCAGGAAATGAGCTAAGTTAATCAAATTAGATGAAAGACAAGAAAAAAAGGAGTCTGAAAATCCCATCTGGGGAACAATTTTATTAGTGCTTTGCACTCCTGTAGAACATTTTTGATGGGGAGCAGCGGGAGCATTAATTCATCCAGGCAGTGCCACTCGGCAACCGCACTGTCCCAGGCGAGCGGATGAAGGTGGATGTCGTTTCCACCACCAAGGTCCCGCTGCTTTGGGCTAAATGAGAGAAAATCGAGATGTACTTCTCATTGCAATGTTCTCCTTCTGCTAAAATTCAAAGAAACCTGCACTTCTTTTCCTTGGAGAGCAAAAGGAGGTTTTTGTCTCTTCCGTCAGAGTCTTTGTCCTGCTTTTGCACTTTGCTGAGGGGTCAGACCTCTCCTCTCCCTGCTCTGGGTTACAGAAATGCAAATGGAATGAGCAGGACACATCTTCCTTGTCTTGATCTCACATTTGGTTCCTCCTTCCTGCCTTTCCCTGAATTTCCTTAACAGAAGGAATGAATATTTCATTACATTCCTTCTGGCATCGACTTCTCTTGCAAGTCACCACAAAAACCTGGCAAAAAATAGAGAAGATGAATGCAAAGTACTGTGCATGCACCATATTAATCCCATAACTTTCAGACCACCCAACAATACAGAAAACAGGCTTGACACTTGCTGGTGGTTTTACCTTTTCCACTCTTATCTGTTTTGGGGTCCTCTTGCCTAATATAGGCTCTTTGGTGGTCAGTGGTGACCCTGAGCTTTGACAGAGCTGGGATCTCATGCTGGTTCCCCATAGCTTTGTAGAGGCAATGCCCAGGCCATATTTAGCGGCCTCTGGAGCAGATGCCTGAACCAAGTTAAGAAAGGAGGAGAGAAGTTTGGAAAGGCTTCCCATCTGCAGTTTCATTAATGCGTCCAGGTTAATGCATTAAGATCCAGACATCCAGGTCAGCCCTTTGGCATCATTTTTGGTAGTGATGAGTCTTGGATTTCACCCTGTTGCAATCCCACCCAGAGGTCAGGTTAAATGCATCAGCAGGGAAGGGGCAGAGGAGGCAGCACTTCTCCCATACTGGTCCCAGGTGGTCTGTGCAGATTCAGCTCAACAAACATTGCAAAGCGACCAGGATTTAATGAATCCCTGACCACCTTCCAACCCTCCACAAGAGTTTCTACACTTTAGCCTGCAATGAACCCACCATGATCAGTCTTTAGCCCCCTTGTCTTGTCTTAACCCTATTTCCCTCTGCCTGCAAAGAGGGGGAAAGAGTTTGACTTGCAAATGTTGTTTCAGTTCCTCGTTGAGAGCTGAGCATTTTGAGCAGCGTCGTGTTTCACCCGGGTTTCACCATCACTCACCTCCACCTCCATTCCCTCCTGCATCACTCGTGCACCCCAAGAGGTGCCACCTGCCCAGTTTCGGAGATACAGTGGAGAATTCTGGATGGCAACATATGCCATGGACAAATTCCCTTCAGTGACTTGCCATGACCCCGATCGCCAAAAACCCAGGTCAAACATCCCCATCCCTACCTGCCAGCTGCTGTGGTACCTCAGTCTTGACGTGTTACCCATTTATGGACTTTTTCAGGGGCAGGAATCCACACCCTGTATTGAGTAACCAAGCAAAGGGGTTTTTAAAAAACATTTTATGTGTGGCATCTTTTTTTATTTTTTTTTTCAAAAAAAAAACCCCAAAAACTTTGTCAGAAAGTGGTAATTTTGTCACAACTGAAACCAGTTGCAGGAAAGGGCTTTCAAATGAGCTTCCTGTTTCAAAAAGAGAAAAAAAACACTTTTAGAATGTCCTGAAATTGACAAAAACATCCTGTTTTGACATTCAAAGAAAAATTGTCTTTTGGTTGGCAATGACTTTGTTAAATAATACTAATTTTCTGAAAGAATGGAAAAAAACCCCAAACCTGAACACCTTCATATTTCAAAGATCTGTGAGTCCAATTGTGAGCTTGGGCTTTTTGATTTCTGGGTGTTGAAATGGAGCCTGCTTGCTTTAAGAAGCAACAAGGTGTTTGGTGTCTCAAAATACAGAAAAAAATCCCATCACGGTTGGGTCACTTGTGTGGTTGACCCTCTGATGCTGACAGAATCCAGGTTTATGGAAGAAAAATCCAGTAATAACAGCTTACAAGTCCCAGCCAGCGATGGGATAGTGCTTTAGCCTTGGAAATCAGTGCAATTCTGCTTTTTAGGAAAGAAGAGAAGAGTGAGGAAGAAGCAGGTTTTAGGAGCTTGACTGGGTTTGCTGTACCTAACGTTGCCAGTGCTTTCCCTCCCCGGAGCTGCTTGTCACCCTGAAAGCATCTCTGGGATGCTGAAGACTGCAAGTGTCTTCAGCTCGATGTGTATCTGCCAAGTTTTTACACCCACCTTAAATCTGGGTGCTAACAACACTCGTTTCTGAGCCTGGATGTCAGCATTGTGGACCCAAGGCTGCCAAACTTGAGGGGTTTGGAGCTGTCCATGAGATTTGGACCAAGCCACAGGACTGAAAGCAGCAGAAGGAGCCAAGCAAAGTTCAGGTCAGGTCAAAGCAAAGAGAATTGGTGTGTGAATGTGTCAAATTCATTTGTTTTTTGAAGTTAGCAAATGGTTCTTTTGACTTTCAAGGGTAGTTTTTTTGGTATAGGAGTAAACCCTGCTGTGCTGGCTCCATTTTTAAGACCAAAATATCCTTGAAAAGTAAAAAAATAAAGTCCCACACCCAAACATCCTTTGGGAAAATGGCAAGATGGAGAATGAATTGTCTGGACCTTTTTTTTATTAACCAGATTTTGTCAAAACTGGAAGTTCAGTCTGAGCTGGTGAATAGCTTCCTTCCTTACTCCTCAAAATCTGCTGTATTTTAGCAAATTGAAACAGATCAAACCCTTTACAGAGTAAACCCTAAAGCATCATCCCTGCAAGGTTTAAATATGGCACTTTTGAGAGTTTTGGTGGTAAAATAGGATGCCAACAGCTAGTGAATTTAATGATTGATAAGCCCTGACATACTAAATTCATTAAGAAACAGCGGACAAAATGCAAATCTAGGACCAGGGAAGAAGAACACATCTCTAACTGGATTTCAGATGATGAATCTCTAACTTCACACGTGATGAAAAAGCAAAGCTATGAAAGGTGTCTGGAGCCACAAAACAAAGTCTATTAAGCCTACTTGTTCTGGATAGTATTGAACAAAGCTAGGGAGAAAAATTGGATAAAATAAATGCTTTTGATTTTCTAATGTGTTTTGAGCCAAGGCCAAGGGCTCAGATGGTTTTCCTAAGAATTACGCTCAGTTGTGTGCAGGGAAATAGCTCTTTACACCAGAACAAACTCTGGAGCTAGTGAAATGCATCCCAGCTGTGGGATGTTGAATTCAGATGTCATTTTGGTCTTAGCAAAGCCTTCCTTCTTCACAGACGCAAATGGGTTTAATCTTCTGAGTGATTAATATTAAGCAACAGCTCTAAAAGCGTGGGCTGGGTTACTCTGTAGAACCCTAAGTCCTCTCCGTCTTAGAGATGCTGCTATAACTTATGGGGCTCTGCAACCTGGGAGCATCTACCTGTACTGTACCTGTACCTGTAGGAGGTACAGAAGGTGACTGGGGGGATGCTACAGCACAAGTGCAAAGCTGCTGTAGTAAAATGGGGCAAAAGCAGATGATTTTGGGTGCCCTGGAGACATGAGCATAGGTACCTGTGCCCTTGAGGGGTGCCAGTTTTGATGCAGTGGGCTCAGCAATATTGCACCTCTCCAAGTCTCATCTCTTCCACATTCTCCTTCTGAAGCTTTGTTCTTCCCTCTCATTTCTTCTATCTTTTATTTGTTTTTATTGACCTTCTCCTGGGCCAAACCCTTTTGCCAACATGTTTCCTGCTTGCAAATGAGAGCAAAAGGGAGGTTTGGGGGAAAGAAGCCATCATATGGACATTTCTGGGCCTCCGATAAAGGGCTGGGGGGGATGCTGGCAGCTCTGTCAAACCGCGGCTGATGGCTTTGTGATGTGGGCTGTGTAATGTCCCATCTGGGAGAGAGACGAGTCCAAACTCACCCACTCACATATTTTCCAGAGATGTGTTACTGCACATATGTTCAGAGGACAGGAGGAACCTGTTAAAGAGATAACCTCACCGTATCCCAATGCCATCCTCCTCCGAGGTCTGCTCCGCTTGCAGGATCCTTCTGCTGCTCGCAGCCCCCTTGGCCCAGGAGACGGACAAGTCTTGCCAGAAGAAGAAAAGGGAAAGTGCTTGCTGGCATCTGGCGGTGGTTAACACCATGCCAAAGTGCTGACGCTGCTCAAGATCAGCCGTGTAGTGGGAGCAACAGGGTGATGTGAGGGCTCCACACTGGGTGCAGCAAGAGGGTGCCCACAGCCAGTTGTCAAGGGGGTTTGCATGCTGGCACCAAGGGCTGGATCTTGCCCTTTTATGTGGCATTGGCAGCTTTTATACCTGTATCCTTGAGAAGATGTCATATGGGAAAGAAGAAAAGCTGTAAGGTAGGGATGCCCCACCTCCAAAGGTCTGTTGATGAGCTCAGCATAATGTGATGAGGCTGAATAAAACCAGACTATTATTAATTATCTCCTGGAGTAACATCTCTCAGGTCTGGACTAAAACCCCCAGACCAAAAATGCTGTCCAAGCAGAGCAAGAAACAACATCTATTCCCCCCAAAGCCTTGGAAAACCCTCAATTTTCTTGAGATCCTCAGCCGAGATTGGTAAAACATGATTTCCAGCAGCCTTTTTTCCCTCCATCCCTCCAGTTCAGTGATGTAGCAACTACCCCAGGACATGATAACAGCCCAAAAATATTTAAAGGCTGTAAATAAGAGGAGGGAAAGCATGACGCAGGTTGTGTCTACTGTCAGATATTTTATAAGCTTTATGAGTTTTGGAGCTTGAGGAGGTTTAGGGCCAGAGCTGAACTTTTCAGTAAACTCAGAATTTTCCTTTTAGAAAAGCTGAGTGTCCAGCAAGGCAGGAAGAATACAGTGAGTGCTTCAGCATGCAGATCACACATGGTGCTTTAACCAGCTTCCACCCCAGGCTGTGGGTGGTTGAGGTGGTGGCACCTGCCTTGGTCCTATCCAAGAATCATGACCCAACGTCTCCTTGATGCGGAACTCGGGGATGGCTTGGAAAAAGCCCTTGTACAGCCTTGGGGTGGCGGGGGAGGGGAAGGCGAGGCAAGTGTGTGCTGCTGGATAGTCCAGATGGAGCTGGGAAACAAGGGCTTGGCAAGACGTTTTATCACCTCTACTCATCTCAGGGGCCGGCTGCCAGACTGCTCAAAGGTCAGGGAATTAGAGATGGATGTTCGAGGAGTATCGTTTGCGTCTCTCACTGTGTTGTTATGGAAAAATGTTCTTGTTCATCCATTTCATTTTACACCAGGGTATAGCCTGGCTGGCCTGAAGTTGGCAGTGACCTCTTTGTGAAGCGCCAAGACTCTTTTGCACACATTCAATAAAATAAATCACTCGAGCTTGTTGCCTTGCAACTTATTCTCTCTCCCACCTCAGCACAAGGAGGCTGGAGCCAAAAAGCCCTTGTGGCGGGGTCCTCAACCTGTGAGCCATTGTCTGTGCATGGTTTTTTTGTCTGCAAGGCTGGTGTTTTTATAGCTTCTTTGCTACAAACCATTAGAAGCCCCCTCTGTGCCTTTTCTTACTCTTCATTGATGTTAAATCACCCCAAGGTGATCTCTGCACACAGAGAACATGTGCAGGATGCAGGTAACGTAAAATGCAGCAGTTGTTTGGGCAAGAGGCTTGAACTGAACTCCAAGCCACCAGCTTTAAGAACATATTTGCACTTCAGGCCAAGTTTAAAGAGTTTATTGCCAGGCACCTACCAAGCCCTGGCTGCTCCCTCCCACATTGAGCATCCATCAGGGAGCTCAGGGAAGGACCAGGGCTCTACAAATGTCAGCACAGCGACTTAAACTGTGTTGACCACCAGTGACCGATCACATCTATCCTCTGTTAATGAATGGCTTTAATCAATCAGCAAAGGAGCAGATTCCTTGTGGGCACTGGCAACAGAGCTGGGACTCGCCAGGCACTTGGATACCCTGGTATTCTGTGGCTGTGGTAGAAAATAACACCTTATTTTCCTGAAATCATTCTTTTTGATCACCATAGCTTCAAGGGTACAATAATACAGGCCAGGAGATGAGGAGCTGGGGTGCTGAGTCCCATCTGTGCTATTGTAGGCAAACCCACTATGTAACAAATTTATTATGGTCCACACATCCAGGTTGGACTAAAAGCTTAAAGCTCCTGCTTTCCCATGTCAGGGCCAGATACTTTCCCATTTTTCCATGACAGCACAAATGAGCTGCTGTGGGAGTATCTTTCCCTTCACATACCACTCAAAAAGTCCCTGACCCACACCTGTATTAACCCAGTGCACCAGGGGCTTAGCACAATCCCATCCACCTTTGCACCAGCATCCAAAAGGCCAACATCTTCAATAACTCCTTGGCTTTGCTTTGCTAATCCATCAATCCTTCTTTTCTGGAGCACCGTTCCAAACATCCAGCCTCAGCTATTTCTGGCTTGCTGGAAGAGAAGCAAGAGCACCCGTTAATAAAAGGGTTTCAATGCTTTTTCAACAGCATCAATACGAGTTAGCAGAACATTTTTCACATCTTGTGCTGCGGAGAGCAGGGACCTTCTGCAGAGGAAGGCAGTGTCCTCGGATGTGCAGATGTTTCTGGGGCTCTCTGCTATGCTAATAGTGCATGAAAGCAGCTCATTAGCATGCAGCGGGTGACTGGAAATCTAGGACTTGTTCACTTTGTCCCCTTTTAATAGACAGATATCTGGTTTGTGAGCTGGCATTAGGCTTTCTCTGCACGCGCCTTGAAGATGTGCAGAAACGTGCTCACGCAGGCTTTGATGTCCCGTGATATTTAACATCATCTGTTTCCCCATCGACTCGTCTCCTTGAGCTCAGGATTTCATTCGGGGAAAACTTCTGCCTGATGCCTCCATTTTCCTCCAACGTTGTGCAACATCTGGGGAGTTTAACACGTGCTCAGGAGGGCAGCACGCTATTAATTGGACATTAAGTGGTGGGCCATGTCTGAGGCCGTTGCACATTGTATTAATTACTGAGAAGCTAATAACAACCTTCTGCCCCTGGTATTTATAGAATAATAAAATCTGTCCATGACACTGGCCTCACATCTGGTGAAACTGGCAAACACATTTTCATTTACCTCCCTTTCTCAAGCGTGTTAATAGCTTTCAGATTTCCAGGGGGACAACGGGAGATCTTAGAGTCTTACGGACACATTGCTAATGGCTGTGGACTGAAGGGAGAGCTGAGATTTGCACTTCAAACAGGGCCAAACCCTGTGCCTAGGGTGGCTCTGGGATAAGAAGCTGGGATTTTGGTTCCCTTTGCTGAACAAGCTGTTTACAAACAAATCAGCTCTGATTTGGAAACTTTTCACAAAGTAAAAGCATCCTTGTAAACATCAGTAGTTGTAGCACCCATGGGAGGGATGCTGAGCACCAAATCTGCAGGTGCTGGGAGTGGGTGTTGTGGGTCTATATAAAGCAAATATCACCCTCTTCTTCTGTAAGAAAGGCTTGGGAGGAGAAATGCTTTCAGGAAGGGCTGAAAGAGGATGCTGAGCTACTTAAGAGAGAGTGGTACCGGGCTCAACCTTGTAAAGGGACAATGCTCTAACCTGTGAGGGCTGAGAAGCAGAATTAGGGGTGGCTGCAGGTAAGTGTGAGGCTGATGTTGCCCTGTGATCTCCAGGACAGGTTCTCATGCAGGGGCTGAAGGATGATGCTCTGCATGAGGAAGGAAACAGGGTCAGGGCATGGTACTGAGCTTGAGCATCTTGTCTGCTCCAAAAGAGAGGCTGGAGAAGGACCCTTAGTGGGGAAACTCAACCTACCCCTTCCCATTCTTGAAATCAGCTGTTGGCAGTCTCCTGGAGTGTATTTGTGGCTGGAGCAACTTTGAAACCTCACCTTAAAGTGACTGATTTCTCCCATATCTAGCATGTTGCTTTCCTTCAGTGCTGGCTTTTAAAGGGTCTCAGGAAATCCCAAAGACTTGGGCATTTCTGTGCTAGTAGGAGACTGAGGAAAATTGTTCCAGGGATGTTTAGTGGTATCCTAAACCTGAATGAGCAGGGATTACTCATGGGAAGGTAGGCACAGGGAATATAATGTGAACAGGTCAAATATAACAAGCTGTCTGGACCAGACTTGTCCTGACGTTGGTGCTATCACCCGGAGTGTTGGGTCCAGCTTTGGAGTCCTCNCCAGTCTCTGATTCTGTGATTCGATCATGTGGAAGCCCCAGGGAAATGAAAATCCTTGAGGCAGTGCCTCGTTTGCTGCAGTTTTCTGTTATGGTTCCATTCCTCCAGAGCAATCTTTCTGGTTCAGAGAGACTGAGCTGCTATCTCCAGGCCCAGGCTCCCAAATAACCCAAAAGCAATGGGATTGGAGAATAGCCAGGCAATTACCAGATATTTTCTTATACCTCTGCAAGGATTTACCTGTCTAAAGGGGTGCTGTTCTCTAAATCTTTCGGAGAAAACCTACTATGGGATCTCTTTTTTCACTTGTAGGAGCAGCAGGGAATAGGTTAAGGATGGGAAGCTCATAAAACAGGCAGCAAAAGTCCTCCTTACCCAGGAGGCCACTAATAATGTCCGATCTGTCCAAGCTGCTCCACTCACATAGCCAGGAGGATGCATCCTGCTGTCTTCCTCCCTCTCCTCCTTCAAACAACTGCTGTTCTCCAAGATAGAGCCCCGGTTTGTCTTCATTACAGCTCCGCACGAGCCTCACTCGCCTGGAGGAAGTTATATCACCCTCCAGGAATTGCTGGGCGAAGGCGACGCGCTGAAGGTATGTGCCTCTCGTAATTGCCTTTGGCAGTGGGCCAGAGTCCCCCCCATCCATGCTATCAAAGACTCTCTGTCTTATCGCTGGTCGGGAGGGCATGATGTCATTCAGACACCAAAGCAGGAGCCACGGGAAAATCAAGCATTTCTATGAGCTCCTCGTCTCTTAGTCAAAATCTGGCAGCAGAGGCTTCCCATGGCCCCTCATAGGGGCTTATTATTGGAGAAGTGTCCAGAAATAGCCCCCCTGTTGATGCTTGTAAGCACGAAGGTGACTGAGATGGGGTGATCCCCTGCACCACCAAAGGGAAATGGCTTCCAACAAGAATCTTCAGTCCGGGGTTTCCCTGGGATGGCATGTGCTGTGGTCAGTCTTGCTTGAGTGGTCTTGAGTGACCACCTGGAAGAAGCAGAGGAAAGCTTTACTTTGCAAAGGGAAGTGTCCAAACTGAGTAGAAAATCCCTCTGAAAATGTAGGACCAGATGGTGCCAGAAGGCTGCATGGTGACTCTCCTCCCTTGGGCCTTGGGCTGATGGGAATTTTATTTTAGCTTGCAGGAAGCTCATGATCTTGAAGACCACCAAGAAGACCATGGTGTGCTGTACAAGTTGACCAACTTCTTCTTGACTACTGGAATGATGTCTTTTTGGGGATACCAAAACATCTGCACATTGGTTTGACTCAATGATCTTAAAGGTCTTTTCCAGCCTAAACAATTCTATGATTTTATCTTCTGGCCACATCCAAGCATCCATTGATGCCCCATCCCTTAGTGAGCAGCAGGATGAGGTTCATGTGGGGCATCGGGGAACACTTTACACTAATGTTGGTCCTTTGAGGCTTCCTGTCTAAAATCCTCTTTCATCTGATCCCCTCCCTGATGCCTTCCCCCCCCTCCATGCTTGTCACCACTTCTTCTTCTAGCTCTGGAGACATCTGCTTTGCCCGTGTCCTCTAGAAATGCTGAGGGGAGGGCGAGCTCGTCGGGAGAAATGTCACAGTTCTCACTGCCTTTAAACAATAACTTCTGAAAACATCTGAAACGGACATAATTCTCCTTTTCAAGAGCCCTATCTGAGCAGCTCCCCAAATGCTTGGCTCTGGCTTCAAAGTTGGCGTTGGGCTATAAATAAATAGCATTTCATTAAAAAAAAAAAGAAAGAAAAAAAAAAGAGAGAGAAATTAGCCAAAAAACCTTATACAAGCAGAAGCTTAACCAAAGCCAGATAATGGGGGCAATATGGATTTTTATTTTTATCCACATGGGTCCATGTGCTCTTTATCTCCCACTGTAATTTATCCTTATAAATTAGGTTCGTGATATTAAAATAACATTATAGCCTTTACCTACCACAGAGCGTGGCAGTGGAGTTTCATCAAGGGCTTTGAGATCCTCAGATGAAAGGGACAACAGCCTTGACCGAAGAGCCGATTGCTAATAGTTCAATGCAGCAAGTGCTGCTGAGTAGGGAGAACGTATTTAAAGATGACTCTTAATTGACCCTTAATTGGCAGATTTGTACCCATTAGGCTGATGCTGGATAAGGAGAGTCTGCAATTACTGATAACATCTGTCCTGAAGCTGAGTTTTAGTCTCCTTTCCAGAATATGGTCAATCTTGGCATCTGATGGTGTGGCCTCTTTTTCTCCTCATGCCTTATCAGTGTGGCACCTTTTCCTGGAAGCTTATTCCCATCCCAAGGGTTCACAAGGATTGGATAAGCTGCACAAACCTTTGTCCACCTCCTTTTGTGTCACCTCTTCTCTCGTGTCACCTCTTCTCTTGTGTCACCTCTTCTGTATTGTTTAAATAATGCCCAGCCAGGATCTTTAATCATCACAGTGTTATGGAGAATGTTAACTTGAAAGTATCCCCTATCCCCAGATGATCGCCCAAGCTCCTTGGTGGGGAAGTTCTCTCCACCCATCTGAGGCCACACTCTTGCCCAAGTGGGTCTGGTCATCCAGCACAAACTTCAGGGAAGAAGAAAATCTCTTGGAGTTGGGCCAAAATACACAAAACCTAACACTTTTGAGTCAGAAAAAAGGCAGAGTGGTTGCAAAGTCAAACTCTTGGAGCTACAATGACCTCTGAGCCTGATCCAGACACTTGAATTTCCCCTCCCTTAGGCTTCTCTGGGACTCTGGGGCTGTGTTTCCCTCCTGTTCAAGGGGTTTCTCGACTCCCTATGTACTTCTGAGGATGTGTCAGCAGCCGTATTTGGCTTTTTCTGCCCCATGCACAAGCTGAATTTGCTGCTGCTTTCTCCAAGCCTAAATTCCTCCAATTTTAACATTCCCAAAGATCTTTGATGCAAAGGAGAACTTGTTTCTGACTATTTGCAACATAAAAACTTTAGTCTGGGATTTTACCTTCTTAGTCATCTTTCTGATGTCTTTGTCCACGAAGCACCTCTAACTCTTTTAATTTTACCCATCAACGTTGTGAATTCAGACTCAAATATAGAATGGATGTTTCACTGTTGGATTTGCACCTCTTGACTCTATTGATTGTCCCTGGTGCTTGACTCTATAGATTTCAACAGGGGAGCTGCACATATTTTGCTAGAAATTCTCACAACATCTAGAGGCATTCGTGTTATTCCCTGGCAATGTGCAACCCCCCCAGGAGTCAGGAGACCCCACACCTCACCCTTCCCATCTGGTGATAGCCTGCATGATGGCATGTGAGCCTTCTGGCTCCATCTCAGCCTCTGATCTCTTCCAAACCTGGAGAATTCCTGAGGATTTTAACCTTGTCCAGATGCCCACATGAAACACAGCCACCACTTTCTCCCATGTTGGCTTCTGAGGAAAGATATAAGTAGCTCCAAACTGTAAACACAGCTTGGGCTATGAATATCCAAACCACAGAGGTGTGCGTGATGTTCTCTAGGAGGTGGGCTCTTCATGAACCTTCCCTCCAGCAGTACATGTGCTTCCTGCCTAAACTACGTGTCCTCTTTACCTTTCTTCCTCTTATTCCCCAAGGTACAGAGCACTGTGGTACCAGGAAGGCTAAGTGTGGCCTCTGTGGTGTGTGGCACTCACAGCAGCATCAAACGGTGTTTGAAAGAAGAGCCCCGGAGGAAAAGCATCGCTAGACAGCGGGGATTTCCAGTGACTCATATCTAGTACCAGAAATGCTCGAAGATGTTGAGGAAAAGGGAGACAAAGTGAGGGCTGGTCTGGTTTTTACCTGCAGCCACATGCTTATCAGATGTGCCTAGGGTAGATTTTTGTTTTTTTCTCTGTAAAATAAGCAGGTTTTTCTTCGAGTGCAGTGCAGACGTGGTTGCGTAAACCCGGGAGCTGTGCAACACGCCTGGCCAAAAGTGACTCCTGACATCAAGCCTTGCTCAGAGCTTCGTCCCTCCATAAGACTCTTCCTCCTGCAGCACCCTGAAGGAGAAACAAAACAAAACAAAACAAAAGGGCAAAAAGGGCAAAGAAATAGTCTGCATTCCCTCCTCCGCACAACAAGCATTTTTCACCTTCTCCTAACCTCCCCCGCCCCCCCCGAGTCTCCCATTCAGCAAAGAAATCGTGTTTTCTTTACCACAAAAATACAGTTCCCTCCATTTAATTTAATTAGAGCTGCCTTTGACCATGGCCTTCAGACCTGGAAGATGAGTGCCACATGCTGTGCACCGCTCCTAACCCCAGCAGCTCCCCTGCCTCCTCAGGGACTCCATGCAGGACAGACATGAGATTAGTGCCTGAGAATGCCTCGTCCAGCCCGAGCTCACGGAGATAAGAGATAAAAAATCCGTCTGCCTTGGGTATGTGCCTGCTTTCCTCTGCTGCTGGAGCTCGTAAGCTGAGTTTTGTTGGAAGGCAGTCTGTCAGCGCCACCTCTTGGTCCATAGCCTGCTGGCTGTGCTCATCCCACCACCCTGGGCATCTCCATCCCGCTGCCACAAGCATCTCCATCCCAGCACCACAGGTATTTCTATTACACCACCACGAGCATCCCACCACTGGCACGGATGCTTCCCACCTCCTTCCTGGATGTTGTTTCCCTAGAGGGTTCAGGCTCAGGCTATGGTAATATACCTGAGGTCTGCAAAGCATTAAAATGAGGATATTGTCGGCGAGATGAGCTCATCAGGGAAGGAAGCCAGACACATTTGTTACCAGGGAGAGAAACTACTTCTTGCCCTGACCCACTTCTAACTTGCTTTGTCTATATTGTCATCTATCAGCACCTTCCTTACTCCTTTGGAAGAGTTGCTTAGTTCCTGTCCCTGACCACCTTCTCCCCTGTACCTTCAGCAGCTGCTGCAGGACCTGGCACGTCAGGGAGAACGGGAGATTATTCTCAAGAGTCTGTTCTCTCTTCACTCCATAAGATGAAGAAATCACAGTTATTTCCAAGCAAATTAGTTCGCCTTGTCATCGGTGGAGATTTTTGGCAAAAACTGAAGATCACTCCATTTTTTCTTGTTTCTTGGAAGGAAAATACCTTATGGAAACCAAGGCCAGGCTGCTGTAGGAAACCAGAAAGGGCTCAGCCCAGGGAGGCTCTGCCTGGCACTGTTGGTGTCTGGGCAGAGTTATTTTCCTGGAAGGACTGAGCAAAGCCACTTTGGTGCAGAGACACCCGTGCTTGATCTCTTTCTGACACCTAATCCATGAGCTTGTGAAGTTTCTCCTCCTCACCAGGCTGGTGTTCCCAGTGGATGCTCTGTTGACTCCCTTAAACTTTGGGAGAGAAGGAAAAGCTTGGATCTCAAAATATGTTCGAAAAAGAAAAGAGATGATTGCAGCTCTTGGACTGCAGATATACCCAGAGATGGAAGAAGGCTGATAACACCTTCAAGTGAGAGTTTCATGCCTGTGAAGCTATAGAGAAAAATAACAAGGAAGCAAAAAAACCCAACAACAACAACGGAAAAAAAATCTTGGCAAGCTGTGCTGAAACATAGAAACTTCTCAATTTAACCCCAAATATATTATCTCCTTGAGTAAGGAATCTCCCCACGTCTTTGGGCCATAAAAGATGGAAAAAAGCAGCATTTTCATCCGTAAAATCAAGTTAGACAACAACAGACATGGCAAGGGCTTGGGGATATGGGTGAAGTGCTCAGATTTTAAGTCACCTCTCTGGTTTTGGAGTTGTCATTTCATCCTGACTCTTTTTCCTTCCTTCGTTCCTGCCTTCTGCATTTTTCTTGTCTAATTTCAACAGAGACAGAGCACAGCAAAGGGGCGAAAGGGGCAAGGGCAGAGCACTAGTGGGGGTGCAGAGGTTAATTTTCTAAAGACTTTGGCTAATGGGAAAGAGGCTGTGAAGAAGATCGCTCGATGGCAATTTAAAGGCGATTTCAAAAGCCAATTAAAGAGTTTTCCAACTCTCTCACCTGTGACTCTTTTAAATGCTTTTCCAAACTCTGCTTACTCAAGTTTGTTTTTTGTGGCAGGAAGATAGACTAAAACCAGATAAAGCTTCTGAAAAGCGAGGCCATGTTTATCGATGCAACATGAATTTTGACATCGTTTCTTCCAGAGACTCATCCCCCACCTGTGGCCTTGCCAAAATTAACCAAATAAATGCAATTTGCAGAAAATAGCAATAAGGAATAAAAGTGAAGCCCTTTCTTGCTTCATAACCAGCTCCACCCCTCCTTGGTGGGACCCAAGGATGGGGATTATCCCATTTCAGCAGAACTGAAGTTGTTGGCATGTCCTGGAGGATGAACAAGGAGATGAAGTCTGATGGCTCGTGGCTCTTCAACTTCTCTAAGCCAGCACTAAATTAACTTTCAACCAGACTTGGGCACCTCCCAGAGCACGTGAAGGGATGTGGTGTAAAGGTTTTCCCTGCCTGAATTCAGGATTAGCAGCTGAGCTTTTGGTGATTTCACCTCCACAGAGGAGGTGATGACTCCACCAGCTTATGCAAAGCTTCAGCCACCTCATGTCCTGGTTATAAAAGTTACCAAACTCTCAAAAATGGGGAACTGATGAATCAAATCCCCTGAAAACCTGCCAAGTTGGGGGTTTGAGAACTTATGTTTTAGTCTTTGCCCTAGGAGGGCTGGGAAATAAGCCATAAAGCACCCCCTGTGTCTGCACACCATGAATTCATTAAGTGCTATAGCTCTATTTATATATCTCTACCTCACATCTGTGTGTTTAATTCCTGTTTCCTGGGGTTGTAACTGCACCTGAAGGGAGATGCTACCTCCCACCATCCTCAAAGAGAGACCACGTCTTTCAACCTCTGAGAAAACAAGGAAACCATCTTAGAGATGGATGGACGGACGGATGGACCATCTGCCTGCACCCTGTAATGATGCAGCAGCAAAGCAAGGCTAGATCTGACCAAACCTACCTCCTGAGATCCTAAACAGGTCCGCTGGTGCCAAAAATCCACCTGTGCAGGCAAATTCCTGCCTGTCCTGCCTTGTTCCAAAATGGTTCTCTGGACGAGAAGCAAACTCCTGTGCAAAGCATGTGTTTGTTGCTCAAGTATTTTTGGCAAGCCAGGGTGGATTTGAAAGCCTGCGCGCATTCGTTCTTTCCTCTTGGAAAGAGGAACAGGTCCAAAGCCAAGCAATTGAGCAGCTGCATTTAGTAGTTGTGGCAGTTAATGCTTTTGACAAGGCAAAGCCATCTGGGTTAAAGGATACAGAGAACCCGCAAAGAGAAATGAAGGGAAGAGAGGTCGGAGCAGAGCCCCGGGCTTGTATAAAGCAAAACCTGAGGTCAATGGTGAGATCCTGCAGGGCTGAAATGCTCTGAGCCAGCTCCCGGGAGATGGTAACATTAAACATGAAAAACATAAGATGATCCACAAGACGCAGAAGACTGGGGAGCTGAGGGAGCATCCCACGAGGAATAAAGCTGCCAGGGTGCAAAGGTGAAAAGCAAAAAGTGAGGGTTCATTTCAGGCTGTTTCTAAAGCAATGCATTGTACTGTGCAGGGTTTTTCAAGCTAGGACTTGGGAATATCACACATTTTGATGATTTTGTATTATTTTGTTCTGAATCTCTAGGCCTGAGCCCAGCAGCTGTCTCTGGATGGCAGCTCGTGGTTTGCTGAGCTGAGATACTCATCTCTCTTGTTCTTGGTAATCTTTGCTGCATAGTTTGTAGCTGGGGGAATACTCTTGAATATAGCCTAGAAAAAAAACCAAACTAATTAATTGGAAGATAAATGAGTGGGCTGTTTGGAACCAGCTAGAGACATACTCCCTTGTGTTACAAACTCAGCACTTTCCCCCAAACTTCTACTTCAGGCTATTTTTAATTTGTGATGGCACGTGCCATTGCTTTCATTTCATGGATGTGGTCTGGTTCAAAAATTGAGAGGAAGAGATTGTGGAAGGAAAAAAAATCCCAAGAAGTGAGGAGGACCTGCAGGAACTGAACTCAGTGCTGACCTGGAGCACGTAGCTAACCCTTTCTCTGCTTAATTTAGACCAAGCGTAGGTGTGTTCCGGGGAAATATTTGGATCCCTAATTAAGAGAAATGATGTAAAGGAAGTGCAGGCATAGTGAAAAGGGATCAGAAAAGAATTAATTGACTAATATGGGTGTTGAGAGTACAGACTTTAAGCTATTTCTGTTCCTCCTTGGGCTGGAGAGAAGCCAGGGTAGCTCAATGGGCTGTGCGTGGAGCAGGGAGCAGACGGTCCCATCGCACCCTGTGCATCCCTAGTGATGAAGCCCCTGGGCTGGACTCTTACCCAAGTCAATTTTCCATGGGGATTTGGTCCAACCTCCAGTCTTCAGACCCTCCAGAAAGCACTGGTAGGGACAAAAAGTGAACTACCTATAGAAAATTATGACTTTGTCCTCAAAAGGGGTGGAAAACCCAAGTCTGAGACAATGCAGCAGCCACAGATTGGGGTACCTCCTCCAGGCACTGGAACAGGTTGCCCAGGGAAGCTGTGGATGCTCCATTGTTGGATGTGGTCAAAGCCCCATCCAACCTGGTCCAGTGGTAGGTGTCCTTGTCCATGGCAGGGGGGTTGGAGCAGGATGACACTTTAAGGCCCCTTCCAACCCAAATCATTCCATGATTCTACATCATCAGGGTGCCGAGGGACCCACGCAGGAATAAATACTGAAGAATCACTACTCCTAAAATGATCCTTTATTTGTTGGCTGCTGGTCACAACCACTGACCTCAGAGTGCTAATAATCCTTAAGGGCTCTGGAGGCTTTTTAGCATGTGCATTTTCATGTAATAAGCTTTGGCATCTAAAATGCTTCTTTCCCCTTTTGGCTTCTCCTTTGGGCTCAAAAACAACAGGGTCAGATCAGTCTTGGAGCAAAGGGATGAAGACAAGCCTCGCTTTAATGCGCAGAATTATATCATCAGTGGCCAGAGGTCACATCCTGCTGTCTTCTTAAAGACAACTCCAGCTCAGTCTGTTTCCCTGGTCCCTTATAAACCTGGCTCGACCCATACCCTATAGCAGCAAGACTACACAGCGCAACATCTTGGATTAGTTACGAGCTTTTCAGATGAGTTCCAACTCATATTTCATATCATTCCCCTCCAGCCGTAAGATTTGAGTTTGTCACATTTACCGGAGACCAAAGTACAAACATGTTTTATTCATTATCTGTCCTCTTCTGCGCAACAAGCACCTGCAAAACATTTCGGCCCTAGACCAGATCAACAAGGCTTCATTAGGCATGACACTTTCTCCCTGGCTTGGATGATGAAGCTCTGTTTTAACCCTGCCCTTCTAGGCTGTAAAATTGCCTGGAGATAATCAGCTCAGGAGGACTCCCAAGACCTTGTAACTGAGGTGGGGAAAAGGGGCTCAAGGTTCTTAAGCAGCCTGAATCGTTGCGAGCTGAGGGATATGGAGTTATTTTAGCCTTGTAGCATCCAGCAGAAAGCACAGTCCTGCTTTATCAGCAGAGGAACAGAGGATCACAGCTTTTGCAGACTCACACAGGGAGTTTGCAATCTACTGAGCTAGAGCAGGCATGGACATTTAGAGCAGAGACAAGGGAGAAATTGTTGGTGCTGAGGGTGGGGAGAGGCTGTCCCAGGCTGCCCCGAGAGGTGGTGGCTGCCCCATCCCTGTCCCCATTGCAGGGGAGGTGGCCGGGGCTCTGAGCACCCTGCTCTGGGTGCAGATGGCCCTGCTCCCTGCAGGGGGTTGCACCAGATGAGCCTGAAAGGTCCCTTCCCACCCAGCCCAGTCTGTGATAAACAGCTCTTTGGACCAGCTTTGCCCCAAGCAGGGCTGCTTCTCATTGGACTGCAGCTCATCCACGGGCACTTTTTAAAAAGCTTTTTAAAAAGCTTGACAAGCAGCACTTAAAACTCAGCAGTGCTTCATTCAGAGGAGGTACTTAGTCCTCCCTTATTTCCAAGGCTCACCCCTGAGCTGCTGAATTTTGCAGGGGAAAGAGCTTCTCTGCCACTCCTGGTGAAGCTTTTCTTGTTTGCATCCATAAATATTCATAAGCCAAGAGACAAGAAGCAGCACCAAGGAAAGGCTGGGGCTGCAGTGGGCACCCTTTAAACTGCTGCTCCAATATTGACTGCTGGTTAAAATAAAGAACTGTAGAATCATGGAATTGCCGAATTGTAGAATCATGGAATCATAGAATAATCATGGAACCATGGGATCACAGGATCGTGGAATAATTTGGGTTGGAAGGGACCTTTAAAGGTCATCTAGTCCACCCCTCACCTCATCTAGTCCAACCCTCTGAAGAGCCTGGCTGAGAAGAGAGAGTCAGAGATTTATTGATGCTCCAGCAGAGAGGAGGATAGATGAGGTCCCCAGAGGCTGTTCCTCTCTCCTTTGGGCAACCATCACCCGAATTTCTACCCATGACAGCCAGAGAAGGACCACGGGAGGAGCTGGACCCATCTCTTCTCACTCTGCCCTTCAGCTGGTGCTTTTTGCTGGAAATAAATGATTTTTCAAGCCGGTGAGGAGGGGAACCAGCCTTTCATCCTTTCTCCTGCCTTCCTCCTTACTGACCTGGCTTCGAACAACCGGCTTTTTCATTGTGCTGCTCCGAATGGTGCTTTGCCAGGTTAAATATCAGCCCGACCTCTGATTAGATGTGTCCCTGGGGGCATCGCTGGGTTTTGCTTTTAACCCCTCATTACTCCCTGCCCTTCCCTCCGCATCCCCTGGCCAGGCCTCCCTGCCCTTTCCTGTTATTGTCCTGCAGCCGCTGATAAGATTAAATACGTGCCCTTCGCAACAAGAAA
>VWZY01010096.1:0-23139 GCA_013399075.1 Chloroceryle aenea
GCGAGCCACTCTTCCACAATGATGTATGATTTTAGTTATAACAAATTAAATACAGCTTTCCTTTCTATCTGGAGCTGATAAAATGCCATAATTTTAAATATAATTTTCTCTTCCTCTGGCAAGAAGACACTGGTTAGCACAGAAATCCTCCTCAGTCTGCAGTCTCCAAATGGACTTCATCCAAAACCTCCTGAAGTCAATAGAAAAATGCTCATGCTCTTCATCTGATGTTGGCTCAAGCCTTATTTTAGCTATGAGAAAGATTACTTTCACTTTTCTGGCATTTTTATGGATAGTATAGATTTATATGTAAATCTGTGTTACTAAAGTATTTGAAATCAGTAAATATTCATGACATGAAGTTTTCCCCAAGAGAAGTAAAATTCTCACTGATTTTCAGAAGGCCAGCATTTCATTCTTGCTTTTGTTAGTTGTCGGCAGGGTGGGATGGTGTGTCTCTCTTCTTTTTCTTTTTTTTTTTTTCCCAGGTTTGTCCTTTTTCTCCTCACTGACAAAATGAGCTACATTTGTTTTACCATGTATAGGGCATTAAGGCACACAGTTTCCATTAAGAATGATCTGTTACCTCGAAAAAATGTTAATGTTCTTATTTCTCTGTTATTATTCTTCATTACATTGTTAATAGTAATAAAGTTGCATGCCTAATTGCACCCTAATGAAAACTTGTCCTTTAGTCTATGGTTAGGAACAGATCCATGGACTGGGTGTTAGGAAGAAAAGAACTTCCAAAGTAATAGTGAGATCTCTTCTGAGAGAGTTCTAAGGAGAGAAAACTGGAAAATCTAGTTGTTTATCACAGCTTTTCTATACTATCATTTTCTCTAGAGATTTACAGATCAAAGTTCCAAAGCTTGCATTTAATGAACCGATTTGGATTGTGCCTTGTATTAAAATGCCAAATAGAATGTTTTCTCTTTTCTGCTTGTATTTTAGTCTTTCTGTATTGAAATGATCTGGCAAACTTCAGATTGCTTTAATTGCATGCTGATTCCCAGTTCTGTATGCAGAATGGAACTATTTGTTCTTAAACCATATTCCTAGGACTGGCTGTCTTTTGCTCTGACATAGTAACAAAAGAGCTAAGAGAGCTGTCATTTGTTTTACAGCAACTTCAGATAACTGTCTGTTGTGGTGATTAAGTATGGCAGGATAGAGAGATGAAATGTATTGTGTTTTTAGCAGTAAGGATGGATATATGCTATTAAGGGGTGCAAGGACCAAGAAATAGATGCTAGTGCTGCTCTTACAAAATAAAAAATCCAGAGACTTGTAATCATCTAGGTGAAGCTGAAGAATTGATGTTGATGGTGGGACCTTGTAGTATGTCGCATGGAGGATGCAGCTAGCTGAAGATGTTAGTTTTGGATCTGTAATGTTTTCTCTGTATTATGCTATGATTTCCTGTGGACTTTTAAGTGATAATTCTGTTATGTATATTCAGACAGGTTTTAATTTTTTCCCCACATGAGTAGCCATAGCAAAACTGCATTTCAATAAAGACTGCAAAATGCTGTCCATAGTGAATGCTTCTCTGTCCTGGAAATTTATTATTCCACTCTATATATTTTCCTAAGCCATTTCAGTGCCTCAGATAGTCATAGATATTTGACATACTAAGTGATGGTCTGGATAGAGTAGAACTTGTGTGGTGTAAGTGAATTGTTTCCAGTAAACCTGTCACATACATATTGTTAATATGCTAACAACTACCTTAAAAATGGTCAGTCATTTGTAGTATGGCATTTTTGGATTAAATGGGTTGTATGGATCAATTGTGTTCATTCTAAATATGTCATTGATTTTCTTTTTTCTAAATGACTTGCCCTTTTTTTTTTTTTTGCTTCTTCATAGTTGATTTTCAGGGTATAAAGCACTTGGTGTTGCACTTATTGCAAAATAAAATTGTAAAAAGCAATAGATTGTGAAGATTTTTTGCAGTCTGTCCTTCCTCATCATAGTGTTTGCAAACAGTTGTGCCTTAGCTGAAATAGTGATTATTGCCAAATTATGTAGGAAGCTAGAAATAAGGACAACAATTAATTTATTTACCTGTGGTAAATTATTTAATTAATATTTTCGAAGTTCTAGTGGAACATAAGTAAGTCAGGCGATGAAGCAACAAATCTGAACTTCGGTATGAGTAAGTGGTTTCCTCCTCAAAATTGCAGTAAGCATAGGGAAATACCTAGGAAAAAGAGTGGGATTGACATATAATTTTGTTTAAACTGTTGATCACATTACTCCATTTCTCTTGTTCTCATGGTCTCTTTGTTGAAAGATATTCTAGAGACATACTGTCATTGCAATGGATAGTGGTGAGAAAAAAGTGACTTAGAAAGACTGAAATACTTCAACCTATTTGTCAGTGGCCAAAGATAGCTTGACAGAATTGTGTTTCTGCTTGGTCTGAGGGATGTCATGATTTCAAAATATCTCAAGAGAAGCCAGGACAAAGTACTAGGGTTTTATTTTCCCTATATAAGCCTAAAGCATCTCTAGTCAGGTGAAGGTTCTGACCCTTTGTTTAATACCTAAGTGACAGGATATTTGGATTATCTTTTCAAAGCTGAGAGAATATCAAACTGATATAACTGTGTTCGGGATGATAGTTTAAAGAAAATCTGTTATGACAGAAGACTCCTATTTTATTTTAATTTTGTAAATTTTTTTTAGTAGTTCCTTAGCTACCGTCTTGTCTGGTTCTCCCCTGTATTTAGTCAGATTTGAGGTTACAGTCTTTTATTGGGGAGGAATAACACCAGGCACCAGTACAGATTAGATCCTTCTGGAAAGCAGCTCCAAGGCGAAAGATCTTAAGAGTCCTAGTGGATAGCAGGTTATTCATGGGACAACAATGTGCCTTTGTGGCCAATAGTGCCAATGGTATCCTGGGGTGCATTAAGAAAAGTGTGTCCAGCAGGTCTAGGCAGGTTCTCCTTCCCCTCTGCTCTGCCCTGATGAGACTGCACTTGGAACACTGTATCCAGTTTTGGGCTTCCCAGTTCAAGAGAGACAGGGATCTACTGGAGACTGTCCAATGGAGAGCTATGAGGATGATTAAAGAAGGGATTTGAACATCTCTCCTACAAAGAAAGGCTAAGAGATCCAGGACTATTTAGTCTTAAGAAGAGGAGGCTGTGAGGGATCTTATTAATGTCTATAAATATCTGAGAGGTGGGTGTCAAGTGGAAGGGGACAGTCTCTTTTCTGTGGTGTTCAGTAATAGGACAAGGAATAATAGGTATAAGCTAGAACACAGGAAGTTCCACTTGAACATGAGGAGAAACTTCTTTACTGTGAGGGTGATGGAGCACCCGAACAGGCTGCCCAGAGAGGTTGTGGAGTCTCCTTCTCTAGAGACTTTCAGAACCTGCCCGGATCTTTCCTGTGTGTCCTGCCCTGGGTGATCCTGCTCTGGCAGGGTAGGCTGGATGATCCCTAGCAGTCCCTTACAACCTCGATCATTCTATCATTCTATGATTCTATGAATGAGCAGTTTCCTGATGACTTCCATGCAGGTCTTGCTGATGAGAAGACTCTAGAGTTTGTGGGATTACAGCTTCATGTTGAAGGGATAAAATCATTTGTGCTGAAGTCTATTGATCTAGCAACATTTGATGACGCAGTATAGAAATAGTCAAAATATTTATGACTAGAGCTTTGGAATGTCCACCTGACTCATCCTGCTTTTCAGTGATATTTGAGAACAGAGAACTCCCAATTTCTGAGGCATGTAACATTTTGTTCTGCAGCTCCAGTCCTTTATCAAAGAACTGAAGATATTTTCTTAATTTATTCTGGATAATGGGAAATTGCCATGTCTTATGACATCTTTAAAAAGACCAATCATACTTTTAATTGCTTAATTAATCACAGCATGAAAGGGGCACAGACTTTGTGGAGCGACGAGGGAAGACGCAGTCAATCAATGTGATTGGTAGGCGAAACTCCGTTTATTAGCTATCAGCGCAGTACTTTTATATGGTCACCTCATTAATAGTCACACATGTCCATCCTCTATTGGTTCAATCCACAGGGTCTCTTAGCATAACCCACCCCTCTCGCGGTAACAGAAACCTGTTAGACCCTCATTCCACAATATTCTATTATTGTACAACTTATCAGCTCAAGGTCATGCTGTGTCTGTTTCTTGCAAGGATTGCAGCTGGGCTTAACAGGTTGCTTCAGGTGATACTTCTCTTAAAGGTACATGACCCTTGTCTTTTAGCCATTCTGCAACAAGACTTCAAGGATATTTGCTTTTTTTCATGCCTGTGAAGTTTGGCTGGCTGCTTTTTTATCAAAGCTAGCTGTTTGATAGTAGAGAATTTATCTAAGATGGTTGAGCAAACAGGCACAAGAACATCATTGACACCTTTCGTATAAGACGACTGACTTATAAAGCCAAGCTGGGTATTTCTAGCCTGTTGGTGTGGATGAGGCATGTGATATCTGCCCCAGCTGTCAGAATATGTCCTGTAGCTTCAGTCAAATATAGATTAACCACCCCCCTAAACCTAAAATTTAACAGAAAGCCTAAACGCAGAGATGAGCGTCTTACCAAATAGGTGGTGCCTAATTTGAGAACAGGCAAGGATTCAGGTTCTCTATACTGGTCAGTGGACTCATTGCTTCTCACCACTGAGAAACATGCTGCTTTTTTTTGTCACACAACCTGTCTCATCTCATTAGCACAATGACTTGAACATGCTGACAGCATGTAATGGTTTTCACTGCATATGCTAAGAAGTGATTTTAAACCAATTTGCTGTTTTCTTTGTAGGCAGACTGTGACTGCTGATTGTTGCTAAGGTCCCCTAAAAGTTATTCATTTGCCACAATTCCTATAGGTAAAATATGAAGCTGTAAAACAGATGATACAATACACCAGAATGCTTATTTCTTTCTCTGTATGTTAATGAGCTCCCACTCATTCTCAGCTGGTGGCTCGGTACATTGCAGAGAATGCATTCAGACTGAATCAATGTTCAGTGATTCAACAGACAGCTTCCACATTGGCTTACTGTTTCCCTGAATGCTATGAAAGCATAGCTAATTCTCAAAGCTGAAATCAAGATTTTCCAAATACATTGTCTGAATCCAGTAAACATGTTTGAATGTTAGACTTCATTTTTCCCATTAAGTACCACGCACCTTACTTTATCAGGTTTGTTTTGTCTTTTTTCAAGAAGGTCCTACCTGTCCATTCTGTGGATTTATTATTACTAATAAGAAGCTCACCATTTATCAGACTTAATTAATGAAGTCTTTATTTAGTGGTGACATTGAAAAAGGAATGTAGAAACACGTCAGACTGTCTCATCTTTGTGGATTGCCAGTAAAGAGTTGCTCTAAGCAATGCTGCTGTTTTATGACAATAGTGCTGTTAGTTTTATCTTTCCGTCCCCTTTCTAGACTCTGTATCTAATGGGAGACTGGCACATATTCTAAAGCTGTTAAAAACCTCAAGTCCTGTGATAATGCTCTGTCTCATTGGTGGTGGGTGATGTTCTTTGAATTGTTGCTGTAAGTAGAAATTACATGACTAAAAATAAGTAGAGACTTGCATTGTTTTCAGACAAGACTACGCATACTTCAGTTTGACTTAATATAAACGGTTGAGGAACTGTTTGTATGTTATTTTTTCTCTGCAGAAACCTATTAAAAAGTTCCTATCTCAGTATATATATATTTATCAGAGGTTTTTATTTTGGTTTGGTTTTATTTTAAATAAGCCAAGTTATAAAAATTCCTTCCTTCCTTACCAAGTGAACACTTTGACTATTGTCAACTACAATGAGAAACGAAATCTCTAAGTGTTCTCATGAAAATTGTCAGGAAGTCAGAAGGATTTTTTTGGGGAAAGAAGAGACCAGTTGTAACTTTTTTTGTATTCATCTATACTGAAAAAGTAATTCTTTTTAAGGTTCGTAAGACCTTACTGAGACTGATGAATCCCACTTCTGTCAATTGGCTAATGGATACCTCAGGTTATTGCTGTGGAGTTATTTTTGACAAAGGGATTAAAGTATTCTCCCAAAACCTGTATTTGAAATGTTGATTTCTTTGGAAATTATTCCTCTTAAGTATCTGCAGAGAACCTGAATTTTATTTTCTTTATGATTATAAATGTTTTATTTGAGAAATTGACCTACTTGATTGTTCTGAACATAACAGGCAAGAAGTGCTTGAAAGGTTGAATGTCCATGCTGACAGATGGTACAGTTCCTATTTCCCTAGAAGTCTTTGTGTATAAAATGAGACCTTTTATGTGTCTGATTTTTTTTTCTCTTGAAGTAATTTCTGTAATTACATTATGATCTGAGGTTGGTAAACAATCTACTAAGTTTGGAAAAGTAATGCTCGTTCACTTACCTTGCTGATTGTCAAGTTCTGAAGGTAGAAAGCAAATATCCCATTTGGCTATACACATTAAGAGTTCTCTCCTGTTCACTGAGCTTGCTGGAGTTGCAAACACCTACACAGCACCCAGGTAGACAAGTGGAGTCTCCTAGCTGGTGCCTGACTGTAGTGATTTTATTGGTGTGCAGCCTTCAAACATGCATTTAAAGCTTCTGCTTTGTGTTGGTTTGAAAGCTTACAACCTTGGGTCACAAATAGGGTTTGTCATGTACAGGGACTCTGCCTTAGAGTGCCACTAACTGCATTCTATTTTGCTGCTTCAACGTTTTTGATTCAGCTTCCTCCAGTAATATCTATCTCAGCTGGTAGCCTGTGGCTCCAAGCTGCTGTCATTTGATTTAACCACTCACAAATCAGTTAAGTCAAAATTAATTAATGAATTTATGTTTCCTTCCTCCTAAGCTCTCCTAAATAATTCATTTTTAATTTACTCAAAGTACTAAAAACATTTGGCTTGGCAATTGTTCAAGGTGACTATGAAAATGGAACTGCTCAAAAAACAGTTTGAAGAATGATGCTTTTGAAATGCTTACAGAGTTGTTTTAAAATGCCTTGTTTTATTGTAGACAAAGGGGAAAAATAACTCTTATTTTCAGAAATGATGGAAGCTGAATAAGTATGACATAATATCTATTTTCCCATATGGTGAAATGGCTAAAAAAAAAACAAAAAAACAACCAAAAAAACCCCCCAAAACAATAACTTTATTGATTCTCCTGGAATTAAAGACACTCTTGACAGTAGAAACTCATCAAAGCTGGAGTATATCACAAGCCTTTTTTTTTTTTTTTTTCCTGTGGCACACCATAAGTAGAGTATATGCACAGTAAACAATCATATGTAGTTAGTAATCACAGGGCCACTACTAATTCTATTTTACTTTTGTAGAAGAATATTTTTTAAAGGAGAACAGAAGAAAGGCATGCACAGCAGCAAGGAAGACTGTAGCTGCTTGCATCTTTGCTTTCCTAAAATGAACTTGACCTTTCAACAATGCCAGGATGATTTCTGTGATGTACCAGCAGTAGGAGGAAGAGGAAATCAAGAAATATTAAAGGAGCTTTCAACAATGAGTGAATATAAGTAGCAGTTGACCCCTATCGATTTATTTTTTCTTTAAGTAGTAGTTTAATCACAGTTGGTAACTGTGATTTTTCACAGCTAAAGTTACTGCAAGATCATTCAGATTTTTTGGGTAATTTGAAACCCCTAGTATTTTTAAGGTAGGGGTTCCTAATCCAAGTCAGCTGAGCACTGCCAAATGCTGCTGGGGTCTATGCAGGTGATGTTCCAGTTTGATTCTTGTATCATAGTTTGTTTTTTGATCTAGCTGGAGCTATTAATCTAACTTCTTAATTCTCATGGTGAAAAGAAGAAAATGAGTGCAAAATATGCTTAATTATGAACCAAAGGAGCATATCATATGCAAACTTTATTTCATAATGATTGTGTTAAAGTCCACTGGAATTCCTTTGCTGAGTTTGGTTCCCAGAGGTGTGGGATGATACAAAATTTGATGATATATGGCAGAGGGAAGGACATTCTAGGTAGCTTTGATGCAAGAGCTTAGCAAACACTCACTGTTTGGACAATATTTTCTGGTTTGTTTCCTCTGTGCCCCTCAGTGCGGGAGAGGTGGTATGGTAAAGTCCTAATTCATGTGTCTGTAAATTCAGAAAAGCTGAGCTGTGTTAAGAGTGCGTGTTATTTAAGATGCATCAAACCATTTCTGAATGAAGGTGAAAGATTTGCCTGTTGAGAAGTGAAGCAGCATGAGTTTGTTCATGCTACAACAAAAGAAATCAATCCACTTAAGTTTAAAGGACTTTTCTTAAGCATCACACTTTCAGTTAATGACAACCTTTTTTGGCTTTTTATTTAAATAATTCATTTAGAGGAATAACCTTGATAGATAATTAAGACTGACCTCTTGAAATTCTGGGCATGCCCTATGTTCCAGATGACTTGCTGGATATCTCATGTAATCATGCTCAGAAATTCTCAAAACATACTTTTTCACCTATTCACAAATTATTAAACAGTTCTGTATGAAGTTTCAGCCATGCTGTCATTTGCAGTGGCAGTGTAAATACTTGCTGTGGAGTTGTTCAAAGCACCTTTGCTATAACATAATAGAGGGGATCTGTTTTCAGCAGAAGTGCTGTCAGTTTGCTTTTTGGTAGTCAGTTTGGTAGTGCTCGTAACAAATATGAATTGCTGAGAAGTGAAGCTGTGTGTAATGAGAGTACAACATCTGCAGGGAGGCATTTGACTTAATTTCATTTTAATTTATTTTGGGTTTACATGCAAAATGTAAATGTAAATTTACATGTTCAGGTAGATGTTCAAAAGGAAGAGCTTCCACTGCTTCATAGATACACTGATGTCACCTTCCCATGAATAAAATGATCCTGTTTTTTTTCAGATTTGAGCTCAGCCACTGTTGATGTTGTTATGGGCAAATCAAAAGAGGAAAAGTTAAGCTGTTCCTATCATATAATCCTTTTCTGTGGTGTTTATTATCAACGAAGAGGAGGTATGTCTGGCATCTTTGCTTTCTCAGTCATGGCCCTTGAAAGAGTCAACTGGCACAGAGAAACTGAAGAGAAGCCAGGCCTATGTTCAAACAGTTTATCCCTGTGTAGCTTCTCTAATATCCATATGTTTTCCCTCCGAAAAACAAAACATCTGCTCATTTGAAAGGCTGTAACTCTACAAATTGCCCTCTAACCAAAGATGTTAAAAATGACAGTTGTTTTGTAGGAAATTTCAGAAGATATATATTTGTTTGTGTGCTGTAAGAAGAAAATTACGATGAAGCAACGGGGGTATTTTTTGCATGTTAAGCATGTACAAATAGTGTGTTCTCTGGATGTTTTGCAAATACTTTTGAATAAAAATGAATTTTTATTTCCCTGCATTTTTAGTTAACCTGAAACTTTTTAAAAAAACTTCTGTTTTTTTCCTACTAAAGATTCAGAAGGAAGGAAAATTTCATCAACATTCTTCATTTTCTTCAAAAGCCTAATTGTCATAAAAATTATAAAGAACACTTAATCAGTTATCAGCATCCATTTTTCTTCCACTTGTTCCTGTCTAAATCAATAGTAATTTCCTCTTCCATTTCTAATATAGACCTAGGGTTAAAAGATGGAGAATTTGACCTCTGGAACTGTGCTGAAATGTTGCTTTTGTTTCACCTGGTGCCCTGGGTTCAGTTGGGATTAATTATCACAAGCAGCTGCTGGCCCAAGCAACAGGGGGTGGGGGGATGAGGGTGCTGCAGCTAGGCAGGGCCACAGCCAGGATAAACAACTGAAACAGCCAATTCAAAGCCATAATGAGTCATGCCTCTATATAATGGGAGTGAGGAGGCCGGTTTTTAACTTGCTTCAGGGTGGCTGGAGCAGGGAAGGTTTGCATCTCAGGTACAGCCCTGTTGTCTATTGTTTCATGAGTAATGTTTTTAGTACTGTTTCTTTTTTTGACTCTTTGTGCTGGTTTTATTAAATTGTCCATATCTCAAGAGGCTGGTGTCTCTCCCCCCCTGCCATCATCCTCATTCTCCTTACCATCCTAAGGGGTGGGGTGGGGGTTGGGAAGTGGTGGGTGACTATCTGTGTAGTCTTTAGTTACCAGCAAAGGTTAAATGTGGCTCAGATGAGATCTGCATCCTTCTGTGTGCCTTATGTTGTCAATGTGCCACCCCTGTTTTAGGTTGCTTTATGTATCATACTTAGCTGCAAGTGGGTGCTAAGCAGGAAGGAAGCTAATTCCTGACCTTCTTCCCCTGTTGTTATAATTCTAGCCTGCCTTAGTGCAAAGTGTTATGTTTAATTGCTAGACTTGGCATTCGACTGGATTTTGTGTCTGAGGCCTAGGAGCAGTTTTCTTCTACCCTCCATCAGATCCTGCAGAGAGACAGCACTTCTTACCTCTGGCTCTTCATAGCAGAGCTCAGTTCTGCCCTGTACATTCTCCTGCAACCAAGCAAGGTTGCCTGTCTGCATCGCTGGCTCCTTTGATGGCTCTACTTTGTTAATATGCTTGAGTATTTTCACATTTTCTTTACAACAGGGGTATGTTCAATATAATCTTGAGACTGCTGAAGTTTCCTAGTTTTTCTTTGTACATCTCTTTCCAGTGATCTATCTAGAGTTTCCTGCACAACCTCCTTGATCCTTGTTTTCGTTCCTAAAGGTGGTCTGCAATTTCCTCCTGGCTTTACTACCTAATACCAGACACTGGTAATCGTTCAGCTTTATTCAAGAGATGCAATTTTACTGATGCATTGTCATTTTTTTAGAATGGCTATATATAATATTTTAAAAACAAGCTGATAGTAATTGCCTGTGTTATTTATATTATTGGAGTAAAAATAATTATAACTCTTACTAGGAATAGTAGTTAAATATTTGTATTAATAATTAATTACTCAGTGGGAACTAATTGCCTGTCATGGTGATGTACAGCATGAGACACTGCTTTGAGTGTAACAAATAGCAAGCTGTTCTCATAAACATATGTTGAAATCATAGACACTGAGTACTTGAAGGGGGCCTACATGAAAGCCGGGGAAGGGTATGTAATGTTAGGACAAGGAGCAAAAGCTTTAAGCTAGGAAAGGATAGATTTAGACTGGATGTTAGAAAAAGTTCTTCTAATATGTGGGTGATAGATCACTGGAATGGGCTGCCTGGAGAGGTGGTGGAGGCCCCATCCCTGGAGTCATTCAAGGTCAGGCTTGATCAGGCTCTGAGCATCCTGTGTAGAGGTAGGTAGAGATGTCCCTACTTGTGTAGAGAGGTTGGACCAGATGAGCTCTAGAGGTGCCTTCCAGCCTAAAACATCCTATGATTATGTTCTTTGAAAGAATTTTGGCTATTATATATACCTGTACTGATTATTTTTTTTTTTGTAATGTATTGGAAATAATGAAATAGAGACAATATAGCATGTAACTACAAGAGGAATTGACTTGATTGCAGTAAAGATATTTTTCAAAAATTGCTTTGACTGATGTACAAGGGCTTGGATTTCCACTTCAATCTGCACCTGATGTGTTCTAGGGCTACTACTGATTTCCTTGGTGTGTAGATGCAGCTACAAACAAATCAACAAGGCTTTTAAGGAAAAATGATGTGTAGACAACAGAACTGATGATGCTTTAGTCATAAGTTGGCACTTCATACAGGTGCTAGTATAAGTCCCCTGTCCTTTATACTGGAGGAGGGGTGGAGAGAATATGTAGAGAGCTGTTGATAACCTAATGTGAAATTCTTCTGTCAGCCTGTGGGAAACTGTTGAACAAAAGCTCTAAGATGTCCCTGTCGTCTCACAGAAACCTTGCATGACTGAGTTTGTATCCTTCTTGGCAGTAGTTCATATTACAGTTTAATGGTCTAGGATGAAATATCATTTGGATTACACAATTTATTTTACCACTTTCTGCCAAAGCTCAGATGTAATGGCAGCTTCTCAACCTACATAGCCAGAATTCACACCTAATAAGTAAATACTGCAAGTGTTCTTTTGAGAAAAACATAGACCAACTTAAGAGAGTGTGAAACAAGTGTAATGTTAAAACAATTTTTAACTGTACTGTGATTTAATGAGTTGATACTAAGCTCACATTGGGGGTGGGAGGGTGGAAATGAAGACTAGAAGTTTGTCAGTTAGAAATCCTTGAGGATATGCTGGATGTACAGAGATTTGTAAATGGATGGCAAGTTGCATTCTATAGCCTTATGTTATGAATAGCCCAATTGTAAGTAATCCAAATTTCAAAGCACAGACTGGCCTGAGGAGGTGTGTATAAGTGATTAGAATTTCAAAGACCTCAGAGTAAACACCAGCTCTTTGATGGGATAATTTATGCATGAAGTGGCAGGAAGAGCTGTCTGAGTTGTTCTTAGAAAGTTCACACGGGGAAGCATTAAGCCCTTTAAAATTAGTTTTGGTATTTCATTACTGGCAATGTGAGTGCAGTATGAGACCTTCAGCTAATTAAGGCACTGACCAAGGTTCTCCTGTGAAGAATATACTGTCAGTACTTTAAGATTTCTGCAAAAAGAAGACTACAAGTAGTAGTAAAGAAAATAATGCATTATTAGTTCATTAAAAATCCAACATGGTCATGCCCCTTAAGGAAGAAATTTGTTGTGTAATAACTAAACCAATATCTGTAAGAAGGAATTTCTCTTTTTCTGTTTGAATGAGGAAGGTTGAGATGCTCTCTTTTATCAGTCTACTTTTGGGTTATCTCCTGGTTTTCATTTATTTTCTGCCCATATGTGAACTTCCACTCTCAGATCTGAAGATACGAAAGGGTAAGTCTGAGAATTGCAAAGCACTGGCTCAACTATTTTCATCTGTTTGCTGTCTGTATGGTCTTTGAACACGATATTGGAAAACAAGCATTCAAAAAACAAAGCACTGTAGAAAATGTAGAACTTCAGTGACTTAGACTGAAAATTTGAAGTCAATTTGGCACTACATTGTGTAACCAAGAGGTGAATGAGTTTTAGGCAGGGCTGTATAGTGTTTTTGCAGGCTTTGAAATAAAATTTTGTGCTTCATTTCCCAAGAATGCTAGTGATACAAGTTTGAGAGCTAAATGTAGTGAGTGATGTTTGCATCTTCCTTTTTAAATGCTGGGGAATGGGTAAGGACAGAGTCAAGGCTAATGCTTTACTCCAATACTGTATCTTTTTTTCTGTTCAGTGCTTTTTCTTTTTAGTAAGAAAAGCTGCTCTTTCTTCCTGACAGACACTTAAAAGACAATATCAAGAAAACCCCAAAACAATAATTTATATATTGAGCAGCATTTGCCCATGTAACCTATTAAACCTAACCACTGCAAGTTACAATGGATTCAGTAATTTCAATTGTCCTTAGAAGAAGTGTGCTTCCATTTCAAAAGGATATCTCTGCTCTTGTTAGACACTGCCAGTAGTGTTGGAATCATTACATCTTTGTAGCTGATAACCCTGAAAGCAATTTGATATCAATGCAAAGGAAATGGTGTTTGTCCAACAGAGAAGAAGCCTATGTAATGCCATAAGAAGGTGTTCAAAATTCTTGTCTGGGAAAAGGAAGAAAACCCAGGCTCAGAGTAACATTCATCCCTGTGTGTACTCAGTCACTGATAGGTACTCACTGTTCCCTTCCTGTCTCTTAGAAGTTTCAGAAGATGAAGAAATGTTGTTACATCTGTGTGCTTTCTCAATGTGTTTTTTACTACAAGAACTTTATTTCATGCTGCTTAATGACATTCATATACAACATATGCATAAATACAGGTAGTGGTTGCAAAACAGCCAAATACAGGACTAAACCAGCAAAGGCGTTTGTGGCTGCTATGCTAGGACCCAGGAAGGATGCTGTAGTGTAACATTTTGGAACACTTTTATTTGAGAAAACTAGCAACTCTGTAAGCCATCACCATTAATGATGTCCAAGAGTGGTTTCCAATGTCTCCTTCCATGAGCATTTCTATAAGACAAATTAATTCCAAAATACACTCTGGGTATATTTGATCATCTGTTATTTCTTGAACTTTAGAATTGCATATTATTGTTCTGAATTTCAGGTTTCAACCCATAAAAAGATAAATGTTATATTTTCTTTAGTGAAAGCTTACATAGCAGCAAAAACAATAAGAAAGATTATCATTTTAGTAGGCAGACTAAAAAACTTGACTAATATACTTGCCTAATGGTGATAACATTTTCTTATTTGTGTACCTGCCTTTGCCAGAATATGAAAAAGATAAAAGTAACAAAAGTTAAAATTATCCCCTATGGAGCTCACTGCTACAAGGTATTATCTAAGCCAATAAGTTAATACTTTTATGTATATGCATTAAACTCTAAATAACCAGAGCACAGTCAATTTTGGAGTTTTGTTGTTTTTTTTTTCTGCTGTATTAATATTCAAAATGATTCACAATGTGTGAGCAGGCCAGCCACTAATGTTCCAGTGTAGAATTCTTCTTCCCCTTTGTTTCAAGAACCAAACAATGGGACAATGACCAAGTAAGATGACTGATCTGATGCAGTAAGACATCTGTTCCTACAGCAGGAATTTGCCTTACAGGAAAGGCCAAACTTACCATGGATATTAAAATCCAAATTCACCATGGATATTAATCCACTCAGTGAAGCTGAATTATGCTTGCTTACTTATAGCTAAGTTGACCTTTGAATTTCTTATTTAGATTCTTTTGTTTTCATGCTAGTGTGTAGGAGAATTAAATGCATAAAGCTGAAGAGATGACTAAGGTAAGTGTATTGGATTTTTTTAATTTATCAACCTTTAAATCTAAGTATTATGCATAGACATACGTGAGAGGAATTCCAGGACACTCTTATCTTCACAAAGCAAGCCCTGTGTCTTTGATGGAAACAAGCCAACGTATTTTTGTCCAAATTAAATTATTTTTGTCAGCTCACCAACTGATGAATAATTTAGTCCTTGAAGAATGCAGGACAAATGATTTCATGAACTGATTCACAAGAGGTGAACTAACTACCCTTTCAGACTGAACCTGAGCAGGTGTGAGTGCAGGGGTAGCCATTTCAAAGACAGAGGTTGACATACCTTTTATACAAAAGGTCAGCAGGTTTTGAATCAAGGCAGGAATCTCGTTGCATATGGACTTTGAAACAGCAAAGTCCTGGTTTTCAGGCTTTAGACATTTTATTTCTGTGCTCTCTTGCATCCTATTTTCTTGCAGATTCCCCAGAGGACAGATGATTTTGTTTCATCAGTTTGAACTTGCACACTGAGAGTTTTGCCTTTCATAATAAGCCTTTGATTCCATCTGTTCCATTTATCCATTCCTCCACACGCAGAATCCATCAACTCTAGCATAAGCTTATGTGCCAAGTATGCTGACCTGACACAACCTTTGCATGTTGGTTCCTAAATCATAGTGGGGGCCTAAGAAAAAGAGTGGAGATGGGTGTATATGCAAGAATTCTCCCATGTCAAAAGTGTTCAGAACCAAGCTCCTCATGTACTCAGTGGCTGCTGAATACTATTTGAAGCCAATAAATACTTGTCCTCTTCTGTGGGTAGAACAATTTAAGGTGGATACATACTTCTATATACATATGCACATAAAATCTGCAAGAAGTAGAAATGAAAGGCTTTTTCCTGGAGATGTTATGGAGAAGTTGAGAAGGAGCGATGGAAAAATCACTTCTAAAATAGAGGCATTACAGTAGAAAGCTTGGATCATGATTGCTTGGATTAGCAAGTGGGTATTTTCAGTCAATGTTGATGGATCTTCACTTTTACAGTGACAAGAACAGACGAGAAGAATGTTCAGTGCTTGTGGGATTGGTGCCTAAATGTTCAAACGTTCATTTAAACAACTAGATGTCTCATTAATAGACTCCTGTTGCATATATTATAATCCCCTAACCAAGTACAAGATTCCTGAGAGGTGTCCTACGTGGGTGCTCCCTCTGTGAATATATGTCTAGAAATAAATGGTTCATCAAGTAAATTACTTCTTTGAACGTCTTCAGAGATTTGATAGAAATGGGAGAATAAAGACTGTGTTCAATGACAATTGCAAGTTACAGACTGTCAGTATTGTGAGGTGAAGTGGGAGGAGGAAGATATATAGTCTTTATTAAGTTTTCTGGATAACTTGTAACACTTTCAGCATCGAGGTCTGACACTGAGCTTTGAAGACATCTTAAAAATGGAAGTGGCAAAACCATTTCCTTTCTGGAAAAGTTATCCCTTTACCAGCTTGATGTTTTTTGGTTTTGCCTTTTTTTGNTTGTTTTTTTCTTCCAATATTAGGACAACAAATAGTTCATAGATTGCTGTTATGGAAAAACCTAATTTCTTTATGGAGCTCTAACAAGTGCATGTTCAAACTAGGTATATAATCATGTCATCTTTTAGAACCAAACCCTGAAAATATTAGGTATTAGGAATCATGCATAAAAAGAAAATCCTGGATACTATGAGCACTAGCATCTGTCTTTGCTATTACGGCTTACCTGGTGGTCATGTAATGACTGGCTATGCTTTTCACTGTGGTCTAAGATGACAAAAATTATCAGTCTAAGTCTGGAATGATGTAAGATATTAATGTAAAATACTCTGTAAGTAGGGTTTTATTCTTCGCTGAAAGAAGGCAGGAAAAAGGAAAAGCTTTAGGTTTACTAAAATCAACAGCTTTTCTTGCTCTTTTGAGTGAAGTAGGGCCCATACTTTATAGGAACAGAAAAGTATAGAATGTTCTTAGTTGCCAAAATTTTGTTCAATGAAACCAAAGTTTCGTATCAGCTTCTTGCTTGACAGAAGGAAGGGGTTCTCCTACACTGAGTGTCTAGGAGATTCTCATCTCATCTTGCACCCTAGCAATAAGAAAGATAAATTAGATTGATTTTTTTCATAATCCTTAATATACTGTTCCAAATGTCATTTGACTTTTATGTTCTCTTACCTGCAGCCACTGTTGCACAAATAATGGCAGCAAAACCACCCTGCACCATCTCTGTGTATTGATAAATGCTAAATTAAAATCACAGCATTAAATATCCTCTTTTCCATGTTGCTGCATTTAATGCTACCACTCATTTTTAAAGACAATAAAACATGAAACTGCGAGGTTCAACTATGCTTTTATACTTAACACTGCACTATAATGGTGGTTTAGAATGTTATGCAGACTGTAATGAGTAAAAAGATCTATTGTATAGTAGCTAGTCATGTAGAGATGACTGTTTCTCCTTGGGTTCAATGCACTTTTTTAATTGATATTGCAGCAAAGACAGGAGTTAACAGTTTATTATTGTAATGGACCACAATTAAACCTATACAGCATCAATATTCTAAACAACAGTCTCAATATGTAAGATTTGTGAGTTTGTTTTAAGAAAAGACAGTAAATAACTTTTTTGGAGAGAATTATCATAGTAATACTGAACTATAGCAAATGAATGCAGTTGTCACTATCCGGTATTCAGATATGTGGAGATTTTTATGCTCTTGCCAAAACAAAGATAATGGGATATCAGATGCACAAATAGGCACCAGGGATGCTGTGTGTCATGGTCTAGGGTCAGGGCAGCCCCTAAGACCCAACAGACGCGCTCTGTTAACCCCACTCCCTCCCCAAAGGGGAAGAGAAAAGGAATAACGGAGAGAGACTTAGTCATTAGAAAAGGAAACTAGAACAGCTTTAATGATTAATAATAATAAAATAGAATATGTACANGTGATCTTATGAGAGATCAGGCAGACCACCCTTGCTTTCTAATGCTACTCACCAAAGTTGGAGGCTGGGTGCAGATGGATTCTGCCTTCCTTCCCATGGAAGGAGCCACACAGTAGCTGTACCCCTTTGTTGTCCGGCAGAACCTGTGAAAAAGTTTAAAGGTGATCCCAAATGGTGAAATTAAGATGCAAACCAGGTCAGACATCGCATACACAGACAAACTTTTACTAGAGTAACACAACAAAGTCCCTAGAGTGGATAGGACAGGGAAGAAAACAGAAAAGAAAGGAGAAAGCAGAAATGCAGAGGACAGCAAGTGATAGGGTAGTTACCACCACAGTCCAGCGATGTTGTTGTTGGGGAAGTGCTGCTTCTTCCTCTTCTTCAGAGTGTCCCAGATTTTTATACAGTTCTTGCCCTCTGCACTGCTGCTTTCCTCCTTGTACAGGTCAGAAACTCCTTCTGTCTTCTCTGTGCTCCTCTGAGATAGGAGGGGGGCGATATGGTGCCACAGTTATGTCCTGCAGATAGTTGCAAAAGAGGATGTTGAGACAAATAGCTCCCCAGGATTAATTTATTGCATGGGAGGTTCGGTCCTAGGAAGCAGTTTGAGACTGATACTCTTTATCTTTTCCTGCTAAGTCTGTGGTTTTCAAGGCCTGGTTACCACTGGACATTCTGCTGCCAGCATCAGCTGGAGAAGTCATTTGTTTCCAATCTCAGCATGCCCCACACTAAACACCCCAGTTGTCAGTTCGGGGGCAGGGGAGTTTGGTGGGTTGCTGAGACATCTCTTTAGTTATCCACAAATCTTGTTTAACTGTTAGATGTCTCAAGACAGACAACANTGTTGAGACAAATGGCTCCCCAGGATTAATTTATTGCATGGGAGGTTCGGTCCTAGGAAGCAGTTTGAGACTGATACTCTTTATCTTTTCCTGCTAAGTCTGTGGTTTTCAAGGCCTGGTTACCACTGGACATTCTGCTGCCAGCATCAGCTGGAGAAGTCATTTGTTTCCAATCTCAGCATGCCCCACACTAAACACCCCAGTTGTCAGTTCGGGGGCAGGGGAGTTTGGTGGGTTGCTGAGACATCTCTTTAGTTATCCACAAATCTTGTTTAACTGTTAGATGTCTCAAGACAGACAACAGGTATCCTGAATGCCTAAGTACCTCACTTATCTCTTGGATTGTTCGAGACAAGCACTAGACATCCTGAATGTCACAGCAGTAATCAATTGTAGTAAACTAGATCAATGAACAGTTAATGTGAATAATATATTTTTTAATGTATTTTTTTCCCTCAAACTTCATTATTAAACACATATTAGGGCAACCTTCTCTCATAGTAGAAAAATACATTATAACATTCCTATATATTGAGAACAGTTGGCTCCTGAATTGATGATAGCATTATCTTGATAGCAGTTTCTGTTTTTTAGCATGTTCCAGTGAGACGTTGCAAAATCTAGGGAATTCCGCTGCAGAATTCCTAACTCTCACAACAGTAGAGTTAGGAATGATATCGATGCACAGTGTAGGTGTACTAGGTCTGTCTCATTCTGTCTGAGGTACAATTTCCCAGCAGGCTTCATTGCCATGTTCTTCTCATCACAGAAAATGTTCAAACTAAAAATAATTATTTACTTCATTTTTTTGAGAGATCAGGGTGGATCCAAACTTGTCCTACTTCTGTGTCTGTTATAAAACCAATGCCTGTAAAGTCTTTAACCACACAAGCCTAAGGGTATACAGAATGCTAATCTTTCCATACCTATTATAGTTATGGGATTTTATACACATGTGCACCCTTTGCTTTTCATAATAACAATGTGAGATACTGATTTGCATTCTAGTACTAGTGTCCACACAGAATTCAGCCTTAACTTGACCTATTTTTAAATAAATGGTTCATGATTTTGCAGGTCCAAAGAACATCCTTTATTTTATGTGTGTGGTGTGAGAGGAGACAAGTTTTTAAATTAAGACAAACTTAGCTGAAAGTGTTTCAAAGCTTGTGCAAGCACTGTTCACATGTACTTCATAAGCTATTCGTCATGTTCAAAGAAAAGACAAAATAATGACTAATAGATTATTTTATTTGGTTTACTATGGATTTATTTTCATATTTAGAAAGACATTTGTAACATTAGAACCAATAAATTGTCTAGAAAGTATTCTTAACAGAATGATTTGACAACATTAATTATTCCATCACCATTCAGACAAATAAATATAATTTTGCTCTTCACAGCAATCAGCTGAGTAAGGTATTGTAATACCCCTTTCTTCATATATGATATACTTGAAATCAGTTTAAGCATTTTTCTAAGGACAAGGAATTGCTTTCACTGTTTTTACTAGGAAAACATAAAATAGCATAATCTGAATGATATTTCTTGTTTATTAAAAATGTTTACCTATGAAAAGCACATGGTATGAAATAAATGCAGTTGGTGGTTTCTTAAGGGGACAGTAAACTAGAATTCTGACTTTATTTCTGAAGTTCCATAATTGTTTAAAGGCAGTTTCAGGACTAAAAATTCCAATTAATAACCTATTTCCTCTTTTTAGTAGGCTTGCTCTCTCTTCTGACAAAAAAAAAAGCCATTGCTTACTCCTGTTCTGTGGTCTGACATACACACTCTGAATTTTCCCTGGCAAGTGTTTCTCTAAGATGGCTAACAAGCCCTAGAATTAATGTTGTGAATCCATAATATATTTGTGAAAATATTCTGGATTAACAAGTAATAAATCTGATCCCCACATTCCTGCTTTATTGTTGATAATAGCTTTATAAGTAATAATTTGTATGCATAATTTGATGCATACAAAGCAGTTGGAGTTTCTTATACTTTGTATAGTGATGATTCTACATCGGTTCAGTCTTAGGGTTGCCAGGTGAAAGGAAGGTTCGGAGGACATATTATTTGGTAAATAAAATATATGTTTGAGCAAGTGCTGTGGAAGAAAGGAATACTATCAGAAGATAGTATTTCAGGCTTTAAGAAGAATAAATAGCTATAGCATTATCTCCTTCAGAAAGCTGACAATGTGGAAAATCACTACAGAAGAGTAGTGATTCCAGAGTATGCTGAAGGGTCTGACTTAATAAAATGCATTCACTCTTTTCTTAAAGATTTGTCTGCAAGACACAATTCCTATTTTCCAAGTTACAGAAAAAAGCTCACCAGCCCCAGAAATGGTAAGAAAGATTGCTTCATGCAAAATGTGTTATTGAGACATGGAATATGTATTAAAAATTGCCTATTGGTGAAGGGAAATTCTTTGAGGAAAAATAAAGAGGCAAGCCTGAAAATTACCTATTGAAATGTCTAGAGAGTAAAGAAATGTTTAGGTCCATAAAAGTTGAGTACTACGACATTCTTGGTAATACCTGCCTACAGTAAGAATGGATTATAAAGGTCTGAGGCTTTTTCTATTTACCAGAAATACAAATGAACAACTATCTAAAGAATTAATATCTAAGGCAGATTCATCCTTTTTTAAACTCTGTGGAAGGATTCTGCAAGTAAGAAAGGAACCCCTCAGGGAGTTCATTCTTGTCCTCTTTTTTATTGCACTCTCCAATAGGAAGAATATTGGATCCCTGGAGACTCTAGGGTTCATTCAGATATTGCTGAATTTTAGGATTTTCATCAGATTTTCATTAGGTAAGTGTAAATATACATAATATTGTGAGTTCCTCATTTAATTTCTCTTCCAAACAGTAATGTCATCACTGGTCCTGCAAAACTGATTTTTCTACCCTAAGGATGAGGATAGTATTAATTTTGCCTCTACACTGAAAGAAAAATCGGGTTCTGCACAGTTCTTTTGGTTTTGATTGGGTAGGTTGATTGCTAAACTAGTTCAAGGACATAGAAATTGTTTGGGTTCTTGATTTGACCTTTGAGTCTGGCTAGATGCTGTATAAGTACCTCTAGCACACACAATGGCTGACTAAACTTTTAAAAATGTGAAGCTCTCACTTCCACTTTTAAGCAAAACAGCGTCTCTCTCAAACTGCTGAACATCCAACGGTTCCAAACAGAAGAATGGATGATCAAAGTTTAAGGGCTCTTGAAGAAATCTGGTTGTTTCATTCATCTGCTCAAGTGGGCATTTGCTAAAGGCTGATTCCTGTGTGAACATGACCTAGACAGTTTTTAATGTAGTGAGCCCATGGGAAACTAACCCTTAAAAATTTGGATCTTGACCTCTCTACTCAGTCAAAACTCACACTGACATGAGGAATAATTGATCACAGAGTAAGGTAAGCAGACTGAATCTTAGAACTTTATGGACAAATGTGTACACAAAAGTGCTCTACTATTTTGCATCTGATGTGCAAATCAATCCTATTTTTTTTTTTTTTTTAATGTGTTAAATGGTTTCATCCTAAGTGTCGAATAGCTTTTTTTGCATTAAACATATTAACTGTTTTGATGGAATGCTTGTTAGAAACATAGTTTTCCTTGAAAAGGAACCACTGTGTGACTGCAGAAACTAGCCTGGAGCCACACAGAAAAACAGAAACAGAAGTGAACAGTGATTAAAATAACAATCGTGGATAGGTTCTTACATGTACCTGTCTCCAGCCTATTGTTTTCATTCTTGTAAGAATGGAAGAAATTTGAAGCAGACAAGTATTAGTGCTTGCAAAAACCTTTTGTTCCAATAGAGGATGTATTCTGTGCATGCATGAGTTAATCTATCCTCTAATACTTGAGTTGTGCCTTAAGGAAAAAAAAGTAATGCATGTCGAAGTCAATACATTGCACTGATTGCATTGGATTTTGGGTCAGCACCATAAGAATTTAACTGATGTACAGCTCACAGAGCCGCAACTTAAATTGTATGCTGGAAAACTGACCAGAATGTTCTGCTATAAGGGCAACAAAAAATATTGACAAAATTATATTTTTGTCTTGTGGAAAAAACTTAATCTACATAGTATTAAATTGTTTTCACAGAATTACAGAATATTCATGGTTGGAAAGACCTCCTAGATCACAGAGTACACCTATAACAAAAAAACCCAAAACTATAAGAAACCCAAAACCACCTAAATACGTCGATCAAACATGACTTCAAAACCACAAAATACCCCCCTACATGCCTGCCACTAGAGCATGTCCTGAAGCATCAGGTCTACCCATTTCTTAAATACCTCCAGGGATGGTGATTCAATCACCTCCCTGGGAAGGCTGTTCCAGTTCCTCACCACTTTTTCTGTAAAGAATTTCTTCCTAATCTAAATTTCTTCCTAATCTAATTTCTTCCTAATCTAAACTTCCCCTGCTGCAACTTCAGACCATTTCCTCTGTTTCTGTCAGTAATTACTAAGAAGAGGCCAACACCCACCTCTCTTCAACCTCCTTTCAGGTAGTTGTAAAAGGCAATGAGGTCCCCCCTCAGCCTCCTCTTCTCCAAACTAAACATACCCA
>VWZY01010098.1:14386-38442 GCA_013399075.1 Chloroceryle aenea
CGGATCTCCTGTGACAAGGTGCCCTGCTCGGTGGAGGAAGGAAAGGCTGTGGGTGTTGTTTACCTGGACTTTAGTAAAGCTTTTGGCACCAACTGGCTGCTCATGGCTGGGATGGGCAACGCTTCTCTGGATAAAAGTCTGTGTACATGGCTGGGCCCAGAGAGTTGAGGTGAATGAAGTCTAGCTGATGGCCAGTCACAAGCAGTGTTCCTCAGGGCTCGGTATTTGAGCTAGTTCTGTTTAATATCTTAATGATCAAGATGAAGGGATCCAGGGCACCCTCAGTAAGTTTGCAGATGACACCAAACTGAGTGGGAGTGTTGATCTGCTTGAGGGTAGAGAGGCTTTACAGAGGGATCTGGAGGGGATGGATCAGTGGACTGAGGCCAAAGAGGGCAACGAAGCTGCTGAAGGGTCTAGAGAACAGGAGAAAAGGAGGCTGAGGGGGAGAGATTATCACTCTCTGAAACTACCTGAAATGAGGTTGTAGTTAAGGATTTGGTCTCTTTCCCAAATGACAAAAGATAGGACAAGAGGAAGCACAAGCTGTGCATGAGGAGGTTTAGATGAGACGTTATGAACAAAAGGGTTATCAAGCATTGGAACAGGCTGCCCAGGGAAAGGGTAGAATCACCATCCCTGGAGGTACTTAACAGATGTGTAACTGTGGTGCCGAGGGACATGGTTTAGTGGTGACTAGGCAGTGCTGGGTTAATGGTTGGACTTCATGATCTTAAAGGTTTCTTCCAATCAAAATGATTCTATGATTCTATGAATTTGCCGCTGTCATCCTGATCCTCACATGAACAGCAAAAGGAGCAGTGTCCAGAGACCGATACCATTTTAGTATTTGCTCAGCAGGGTCCATTGCATCAGACACTACAAACGGAACAGCTCTACACGGGTAGAGCAACCAGCATGTGTTGCTCCTAACTTTTCACTTGTGGCCAGCGAATACAGGCAGCTCATCAGTTCTTGGGGCTGTGTTACACTGGCATGTGAGGTGTGTCTAAATGCTTTCTTTTATTGTCCTCTCCCTCCTTACCCCCCCATCTCTTTGTCTGCAGGAGCTCTCCTTAGCTCTGAGATGTTTGTCATCCTCATGCTCTACCTCTGGCTTGGGATTGGACTGGCCTGTGCTGGCTTTTGCTGCCACCAGATGCTGTTGATCCTGCGTGGGCAGACACGGTACCAGGTGCGGAAAGGGATGGTGGTAAGAGCCAGGCCCTGGAAGGAGAATCTGCAAGAGGTCTTTGGCAAGAGATGGCTCCTAGGACTTCTCATCCCCGTGCTGAACGTGGGAAGTGACTACCGTAGGCAGAAAGAGAAATAGAATCCTTGGGTGTGAGAGTGCATCCCGTGTACACACCACCTCCCTTGCTCTCTCTTACTGTCTCCTGGATCACTAAAGAGCTGGGCCACTCCATTTCTCACAATTGCAGCCTCTGTGGGAGGAAAGGACTGGCTATTAAATGAATAAATTTAGCATAGTAATAAGGAGATCACAATGTAGATCAAGAGATACTGCAGCTTAGTAGTCACATCACTACACATGCATATGTGGCAACAGTCTTTGAAGTAGCAGAAAAGTTACTCAGCCCCTCCTGTGGGTTCCTGCCTAACTCCTCCCACCCCCAGCCCCATTAGGCACCCTGTAGAGTCCCTAAAGAACCGTAGAACGAGCTTTCAGAGAGCATGGGCTGTTGTGGTAGACTGCAAAAAAAAAGGTGTCTGTTCTTGGAAGAGTTTTGCATTGTGCCTTTTTGGCTCTTAGGTACCTGAGGTAACTTCACAGTTCTGAGAAGCCTTTAATGGCAGAACTGAAACAGTCAAGCTGCCCTCGGAGCAGGCCACGCACGTAGCTATTGTGGCAGGTCAACCTCTCCACAGGATAGGAAATCAGGAAGAAAACAAAGAGAAATTCAGAATGTCTCATTTCTGTTCCTGATCTGCTCCCTAGGTGATGGTATGTCAGGACTGTAGTTCTGCTACTTGTTTTAACCAGTCCTTTGCCCATTGACACAGTCCAGGCAAAACTGCCCTTCTGATGGGGAGCAGCAAGCAGGTAAATCATCATCAGGTGGAGGCACAAGCAGAGGAAACCACAAAGGTCAATGAAAAGGCTGTGTTTGAGAAGGTGTGTGATGAGGCTGTGTGTGCCTGGGAGAGAGAGCAGGGGAAGTGTGGGCACATAGGAGGGTACCAGGAGCTCTGCGGATGTGTCTGCGCCCCGATGCACCACCTTCTTGCAGGGGACACCTGCACCATTAGTGATGTGAAGAATTCAAAATCCCAGAAGACAGCGAGGTTTTCCAGCCCAGCAGGACACTTCACTTTGCACTAAAACAAACAATCAAATGCTTACCTTGGACATCCCTGCCACACCGTACTTAACATGTTCTCGAGGGCAATTCCCTCTCACATTGCTGTAGAGGGGTAAATTCATCCATGTGTAACTCCATTAAGGAGGTTAATGGAATTACTACTGGGATTAATCAGTCTAATATGTCAGTTGTTTTCTCGCCACAGCAACAGCCCATAAGATCAGTGCTGAGATCCTGTGCTATTTGGTGCCTTACGAAAGGATGCCATGAGAGCTCTACCAAGACCATAGCGCTGGATTTCCCAGCAGCTGCAACAAGAGACCTCTGTTTTAGCAAACTGCATCAGCTTATGCAGGGTGGATATGAATCTACTGCTTCTCTTTAATAGGCTGGGGAGCACACTGACAAGCCGTGAAAAATGTTCTTTCTTCCTCAGAATTGCTCTCGCTGCATCCCAGTTAGGGGAACGCACCTGCTTTCACCCTGGTGTTTCTCACGAGGCGGAACAGAAGCGCTCATTCCTACAGGCTTTGTAACCACCCTTCACCACATCACACTTGTATACAGGTTTGGACCAATAACAAGGAAAGTCTATTGTGATGAACAGGGTAGCCATGAAAATACACCGGAAAAACCCTTAGCTGGGTAATTAAAACTTGTAGGATCCACGTCCTTCTACACTGTGTGTTCGCATGAATGCGGGGCTGTTTCCGGGGGTAACGTGCTGTCTTTTCACTAACAGTGAACAATAAAAAGGGTTCTGTTTTTTCACATGAGCTGTATTGTGCTGTTTGACAGTTCATCAGCTGTCTCTGTGTGTTTGTTACAGCACATACATGGACATGTTGAAGGAAAATTTAGGATTCATTTATTGGCTTTGCCAATAAAATGTCATATGATTTTGGACAAGTCCTTTCACCTTTCCTACTTTAATGTAATGCCTGATCTAAAAATGCATCTAATAACCAACTTGTAGACACATTCTAATTTCTATTTATAAATTACACTATTAACCACAACAAAAAGCTACAGGAAAATTAAGCCATTTATCATTGCCCACAAAAAGCATCTCGACATAAATTATTCTTTACTGGCACTGTAGCATCAAGGTGAGCAGACAGTCACCTTGTTGCTGGGACTGGAGCCAGCACCTCATGCCATACACCTCGCTTTGGAAGGATTCCAGGTCTATTCTTATTCCACAAACTGGTTGATCCAACTTCTTTTTCATATCTTTTTAAAGGCAACAGGCTCCCAACATTTCAGCCAGCAGCTTCCTCCCATCAGCAGAAATTAGTTTGACACCCTCACCCTCTGCTGTTGGCATTTGATTGGCACTGCAGTCTCAGGCAGCTCCCGGCGCTTGGTGCCTGCTGCCACACTGCCTCGGGCTGCAACTCTTCGGAGGTGCATGCTGAGAAGACCACAACCAACTCCAGGTTTCATGGACCACTCTGCAAGGCCAGCCCCCACGCAGCACAACAGGATTAGCTATCCAGGAAGCCTGTTACACCTTCACAACAGGGTCGGATCACGTCCGGCCACTGTGTCACAGCTGTCTGCCCTCACTGCCAGGTGTTGAAGCACAGAGAGATCCCAGTCTAACTGCAGCACGGGTATGCACAACTGTTCTTGCTGCCAGACACCCGAGCTCTGGCTGTGAACTGCTGCATCGCCATCTCACGCAGCTGAACAGCTCCCTGCAGCAAACTGCCGGGCTGCAGTGGCAGTGGTGGGACTTTCAGGTGGATACAGCCTTTACAGCTACCATCCTCTGGGATGAAAAGAGCTATTAACACTAGGCCAATTCTGTAGATTGGCTTCTTTCTCTCCTCCTTCCCACGGGTGAGGACTGCCCTGCTTGGGACAGAGCAGTGGCTCTGCAGGAAAGGTTGGTAGTAGCTCTTTAATCCAGATGTTCTGACATACCTTCCTTGCCATAGCTGTACAGGCACTTACTGAAATCCTTGGCAAGAAAACATAACAGGGCTGAACAGCTGTGAACAGAACCTTTGCTCCTAGCTATGCTTTAGTAAATGAAGGCTGAGCTCAATGGCAATGTCACAAATTCTAAATCTTTTCAATGGTTCCGAAGTTTTCTAAGGATAAATAATAAAAATCTGTATTTTTCTGTGCTTAGAGATATTACTTGTTATTTGCATCTTATTAAATAGCAGCTGCAATAGCAAATATATTTGGAACATGATTTCTTGTGACAATGTCTAAATACTTGTATCAATTTTAAAAATAAAACATTAGGGCTTCTCCATCTTTGGAAGATCAGCTGCGCATCATTTCTTCTCTGATAGTCATAGCTGCTGAGGTAAAAGTTCCCTGTTGCTTGAGACCTTGTACAGAAACATTGGACTTTTGCTTAGTGGCTTGTCTATTTTACGTGTGGCTACCCGAAAAAATGGTGCCACCTCTGAGGTCTCAGGTGTCTTTACAATGTGTCCTGTTTTAACCTCAACTGGCAACTACGCACCACACAGCTGCTCGCTTACCCTCCCAACCCCCCCAGGAGGGGATGGAGAGGAGAATCAGAAAAAAAGTACAACTCATGAATTAGGAAGAGTTTAGTAACTGAAATGAAGTATAATAATAATAAATAACAATAGCGAAAAGGAAGATAACTGTGAGAAATGAAACCCAAGAGAAGACAAGTGATGCCCGGTGCACTCACTCCCCACTCACTGGCTGATGCCCAGGCAACAATCCGCCCCTCCTGGCCAACTCCCCCAACTTATGTAATGAGCATGATGCCCTATGGTATGGAATATCCCTTTGGCTGGTTCAGGTCAGCTCTCCTGGCCACGCTCCCTCCCAGCTCCTTGTGCACCTGCTCACTGGCAGAGCACGGGAAACTGAAAAATCCTGAACTTAGGGCAAGTGCTACTTAGCATACTTTATCTTCGCAGCGAGCTATCAACATCATTGTCACACTAAATGCAAAATGTACCACTAAACAAGCAACTAGGAAGAAAACTAACTCTGTTATAAATGAAACCAGGACACAAGAGTATAGATCAAATGAGGGGATGCAACTATGAAGTAAACCAGAAGTCTGTTCTTACATATAGAAAGGATCTTATACAAAATGAGAAGTGGATGGGTTTCCTCTTCATAATACACTGTTGGGCTTCTATATTATTATAGGCCTGCATGCAAAAGGCTTCACTGGATATCCTCAGGAGATAAAGAGTCAAAACATGAAGAGTCTTAAGTAATAAGGCACAGGGAACATAAGAAAAAAAGATGATGTGAAATAGCATTAATCTTGTTTAAGCAATAGCCAACTCAAGGGAGACGATCACAGTCTAAAAATACTTGAAAGGAGGCAGAATAAATGAACGAGCAGGCTCATTAGCTGTAAGGAGATAGCTGTAGGAGGACAGGCAGTCCTGGACTGAGAGAAAGAAAAGCTGAGGTCAGAGCTTTGGGCATCTATCTTTCTCTGATTGCTCTCAGAAAAGAACAATCAGAGAAAGTGGACCCAGTGAGAGCAGAAGTGATTTGACTTCGGTAGGGATGAGGCACTGAGATCCATCAGGCAGTAGGGGTATAACAACAGAATTCAGGTTACCTTCATTGATTGTTGCCTGAATGGACACAAAGAAGGCCCAGGCTGAGAAAACTCATTGCTAACCACTTTCTGCACAAAAGACCTTAAAGCCCCAGCAGAGCCAAAAGGTTTTTTCTCTCTTGAACAGCAAATGATGTTACAAGCAGGAGGTGCATGGATAGCAGTCATAAGAAGCAATAGCAGAGGCTATATAGTTCTCTTTGAGTTATTTAAAGAGCAGCTAGAACTATCATGGCTAGAGTAAAGCCATGACCTACTTGTTCAAATTTAAAGTATGTGTGAAGTCTTTGTGCCCTGCTATATATTTAAATCAATGGAAACATGACGTCAGACAACTCATATTAATGAGCAGTAACATGTTCTCTAACAGCTACCTGCCCACATGTGGGTTCTCTGCTTTTCCAGCTCTTCTTCAGAAAGTCAGGGGAATAAAAAGTCTTTGGAGATTGCACCAGAAGTCAGACAGCTTTACAGTGACAGAACAAGAAGAGACAGGTCCAGTATCATCAGCCAGGACTCCAAACAGTTGATGTTTGCTGGGTGGAAAGCTGCTTCGAGAAAACCTTCAGAATAGCATTACCTAAAGGAGAAAGTGTTTCACTAGAAAAGAACAACCACTCAAGAGTTTTGAGCAAAAGAAGTTCCTTCAACACTTGGAGAACCTGTCCCCTTAATGACCTTAATGACAACTTTCAAGTATCAGTTCTTTATTTATCTCCACGGAGTCTGATATTCAAGGATGTCAGCAGATGCTGTTCCAAAACATCCAGTGCTAAATTAGAATATGGCTTATACAACACTGAAGACCACCACAGGTCCTCCCAGTAGCATGCATTTGTACTGTTAGTTTCTTCTCCAGGAAGCACCTGTAACACTCGGTGAGATGGATTGGCCTGAGCCTTAATTAATAAGTGGTTTATTAAACTAAACAAAACTTGATTGAGATTTTGGAAGCATTACTGTCAAGGCAAAGAATTTTTCCTTTTCTTCTTTACTCTTGCTCATCCCCCTCTCCTTCCAAATCTAATACAGGGAAATGTTTTTGATAAAATGTAACAGGTCACATACAAGAGGTTTCTGTGGAAGAGTTGGGAGACCTTCACATCACCTGGGAAATATCAAAGAGGAGAAAGTAGACATTTAATTTACCCAGATACTATTATTTATGAATCAACTAGAATGATGTTTTATACTTGTCTGATAAAATTTACTTACTGAAACCCCGGTGGAAATAGAGCCAACACATAATTTAAATCTCCAGCAAAAGCCTAAAATTAAGGTTCACATTGAAGTCAAAGTGTTAAGATGCTCTACGTATTTTCACTCCCTACAGGAAATCCCTCAGGCATCAGAAGCATTGCTCTGGTAGCCAGAATGTCCAGCACTACATCAGAGAGAGTAATCCTTTAGCAGTTAACCAGCCAACTGTCAAGCCTTCTACGAGAGGTGAATTTTGGCAAGAATGCTCAATCCCTTGGGTTATACAGGTGCACAAATAGCAGTACTGTGCTCCTAACATTTCTTCAAGGCCTACAAAACCTCCCCTCATTAACGCACTACTGCGTATCGCGAGCCACCTGAGAGAAGGACTCTTTATGCTGTCTCAAAAGCCAGTCCTTGTAAATCCTACGTCCTGAGTTTTTTCACCTTTTTTTCATCAGTGTTCAGTACTCTTTTTCTTTCCTTTGCCTTCGCTCTTCTTTTCTAACAGCTGCCACCTACTTACAACATTAATTTTGTGGAATTTACTTCATCTTTTTCCAATTTCTTCCCCTGAAACTTCTGACATTTTAGGTGTCAGCCATATGGTGACCAGTTCCTCACTCAAAGTTCTCTTACTTTATCTTCTACCTGATGTGATTTATTAGACTGTAGAAAAGGAATGGAAAATTAGTGTGCATTGAGATTTAGTGTGCATATGATCTAAAACAAAGAGTCTGTCACGCTATGGAAATAGCAAACATCAACAGCAATCTCTAAAACAAGACTGAGAGCTGATGTTACATATCACAAACATCATATCTACATCAAGATCTTTCTGAGTTCGTAAGCGAGACCGGGGAAAAATCTCAAGGCAAAACCCAGCAGAGTATGTTAGACCTGTCAGTGCTAATGGCATTGCTGGGCATGGAGTGTGAACTGAATTGTCAGTGTCAGCTCCATTGGTTACAGCAGTTCTGACCTGGAGCTTGCGTGCCATGGGAATGTATGAGAAGAGTGTGAGAAGAATTGGGTGTTGCTGTATTTGTTCTCAACCCAAACAGAAACCATTTCAGGCAAAGAAAAAGTTATCTTTAGTCACATTTGCATTTTGAAGAGACCTAAACTGGGTGCAGTAGCCCATTTACTGAAAGATGATGTGCTAAGGACTGATCTCAGAACAGTGTGTGATAAAGAAGTTATAAAAGCATGCCCAAAATTAAGCTAAGCTGTGGAGAACACCGGGGTGTTTTCTTCCCTTCCCCATACTAATGTGGGATGCAGGCAGGGGCCTGCTACTGTTGTCATTATTTTTTTAGAGGTAACAGTGAATCTTTTCAGGGCTACTGAGTGCTTGGTTGTTACTGAACCGGCTGCCAGAAAAGCAAGATGAAGCAGGCATGCAGGTAGTCCTCTAAGGAGTTCACACCTGGATAAACACGTTATGATGACATGGAACAGGGAAAGTGGCACCAGGGTGTAATCTCACCCCCAGAAATTTGGGATTTTTATTTTATTGGAATTTGTCTGCTTCCAGTCACCCAACTAAGCTCACTGATAAACTAACCTCTTTTACATAAGATGGCTGCAGTGACTCAGGCTGGTTTTATGTTCTGGAGAAGCAGCAGGATTTAAAAATAACCCATGCCTTCAAAACTGCAATAACACTCCCCATAACTTTGCTGGCTCCGGGACTGTTTTAAGTTTGCTGTGTCAAGAAAGAACAGGGTAACAATTTTAACGTGCAGGCAAGTTTCATCTTTGCACTCCAGCCTTTCAAAGACAGAGAACTTTAGTTTGGCCATGAGGTGCATGTCCAGACTGCCCAGCTTGATTCTGAAATCCTAGAACTAGTCAGGGCCATTGGTGCACCTGTGCACCAACTTACCACTCTGCCACTCAGACCCCAAGTTCTTCAGCAGGAGACCCTCAGTGTAGTTTACCACTCTGCTCTGTTCCAGTGGGGCTGGCTGCAGCTCCCATTGCACATCTGGAGGTGTTTCAGTATTCGGATTGTTATCTTCAAGCTCAGACTTGCCTTCCTGGCACAATGAGTGTGGAAACAAACGTTCTGGAATTTTTCTGGCCATTTCTCACACACGTGATGTCAGCAGCCCACTTTCAGAGATTTCTCGGACGGCGTCATCATGGTCAGCGATAGGATGTTGAACAGTGAGGGACAATTTCACTTTGATGGAGTTCTGAGCACCTCTGGCCATGTTGTACAGCATTGCCATTTGCATGGGAGACAGTACTTCACAAGAATACAAAACAGTGGGCACTGTTAACATTCACTGGGCAAACCAGCTTTCCTCCTATCCACTCGTACTGCTGACTTTCCACACCGAACACTGCGCACCCCACAAAACAGTAACTGCACTGACCTCTGCCTCTGGCAAGTGTCAAACTAGGCCTGTCTGGCACGGTGGCTTTGTACCAAACAAAATCCATAGTATTTTTTCTAATTAGAATGTTAAGGGATACGGTGAAAAAAAAATATCCTATTTGTATTCATTGAGCTAGCAATTTTCTGAGAGGTGCTTTTTCATCCTCACTTACTCAGAAGCTTTGTCTCCCTCACCATAGATGATTGAGCAGTTTTGGCTGTCTCTGTGGCTGCTGCTTCTTCAGCACGAGGTGATGGAACCACTCATCAAAGCTGGGGGCCTGTTTCCTGTACAGCCAACCCAAAACAATCCAGGAGAAGGGGATGAAGGTAAAGGGAAATCTTCCCCACCCCCACAGTCCAGACTACTTCCACAGTGCTTGAGATTCACTGAAAAGTGAACACTATGACTAATCCCGCCAAACACTACGCTCCCAGCCAAAATAGATTCTCATTTCCAATAAAAACACAGTTTTCCATTGAAAACACAGACATTTTTCAAGCAGTCCTATCTATTACAAAACAATAAAGATTGTCTTTCTGTTACTGGATTTCTTACTCCTGGTAAATATAAGAGGCCTTAAAATACCCTTACTACTGCTATGGAAAAGAGGTAAGATTGCCTAAGCAGGCATGGTGAGAGACATTCCAGTTCCATTAAACTAACTCAGTTTAAATCTCATTAAGAACAAGAAGCAAACAATGAAGAAGCTGATGAAACTCCCCTTTTGGCCTTGGAAAGCCCGCTTCCTCCATTTCTTCAAAAGTGCAAGATACAGAATAAATCTTGATGCTGGAAGCACTCAGTTTCAAGATGGAAATTATATTGCTGCAGTGCAGAATGGCAAAAGCATTTCACAAGAATTCCTGTTGAGCAATTCGAAAAAAGCCAGATGTATTCCTCTCATACCACGACAGCAGCTTGATTTCCACTTCAAAAAGGAATTCAGGACGTTTTAAACAATGGTTGTTAAACATGTTAAAGTCAGCAAGTCTCAATAGGTTGTGATTGAAAATTTAACAGGAGCGAACCAAGAAGTTTTCTGGGCCATCAACACTATTTCAATGAATATCTGACCACCAGGAAAGGCCTCAGAGGTCTGAGGGAATGGAAGAACTAAAACAGCATCAGCCTTCCACTGGGTAGGTAGACTGTTCTGAATGAACAGAGGCTACACAACTGAGAGACAATAACAGAATACCCCATCGTTTTTGATGACTTAATCAAGGACATAGAAAACAGAAATAATTGAAATTAATGAAGACTAAAACAGATCTGGTCAGATAAAACTGACTCCTTATTTTGATGAACTAGAGTTAAAAACTGGTTGAGGACAAAGCCAACAGGGCTCTATTATTTATACTTCCCACAGACATTTAACAGCAGGCCACATGACACAGACTGAAGCCAGAACTACACAAAATTAACCAGACAGTGTGAAATGTGTTACACCTATGGCTTCTGAATTGTATATAGTGATCATATTAAGCACTATCTCCCACTCTTACTTTGAAAAGGGTATAAAATTTGTTCTTCACTCTAACATTACTTAATATTTCTTTTAATAATGGAAATAGAACATAAAATCACCTTCGAAATCTAAAGGTGAAAAAGTTCTGCGGGATAGAAGCAGAGGTAACTAATGAATGCAGTTGGTCACTTATTAAAAGCAGTTTTGCTTTCCAGCTGCAAAGTCCATTGAAAGGAGTGTGGAAACACACTTAAAGGACAGGGGTCCAGCAACTGCAGAAGCAACGGGCCTAAGGATGACTTAACTTCTGATCTTACACCATGGTCAAGGCTGCTATAAAAATGAGGCAGACTAGAAGCAAGGAGGGTTGATAATGTACAACTCTCTAGCAATGCTGTTTTGCTGTTAGTGTTACTGTTCCAGTTAAAAATTCATTTAAATATTTTTAAAGAATTCAAGGAAGAGTGAGTGCTTCAGATGAATAAAGCATCCAAAATATTTGAGAGTTTAATCAGTCACTTCAAAAAAACAAGCTGAAGAATGACTTGTTCTGTTCATAAATGCCTGCAGTGAAAACAGCAACATCACAGTGTGCACTTGAAATGAGCAGACAAAAGGCAGAGGATCTGACAGCTGGACAGTGGAAGATGACAAATCCAGGCTCAATACAAAGAGGCACCTATTTAGTGGTAGGTAATTACATTCGGAATTATTTGGGTAGATTCTCTGTCACTAGGAGCTTTCATCAAGTCAGGATGCTTTCTCTAAAGACACAATTTAATTCAAATACACGTCAGGAAGGCTCAGAAACTGCACTCTACCAGAAAGCAGACTGAACACGCGGCGTTTCCTTCCCCCTTCTGAATCAGGTGACACTGGCAAAGTTACGTTTGTCTCAAGGACATACTTCAAAGGAGGTACAGATTTAAAAGGGAAGTCTCATGCATTTTGGATGCTCTGGACCACGCAATACAGTTGGGGCTATATGGCTGCATTACACAGCAGCCTGAAAGGAAGCATCCCCCAGACATCACAAGAGTGTAAAACCATGTAGGTAGTGACCCCACCTTTCTGTCCCAGGAATTATGAGAAAAGCAGTAACAGCACGCTACGGTTGAACCTCGTGGATGCCAGAAACTGTGCACTTCAGGAGACTCCTCAGCACCAGCCTGGGAGGGGTACTGCTCCTTTCAGACTGCTTGTGTCAGGAGAAACAACAGACAGACAGATGCAGTGCACACCAAAGAAACAATTCACCTTTTTGGCCTCAATGAAATAAAGGTGAACAAGCCTGTCATCCTGCAGAGAGACCTCACCACATGAATAAAAAGCTAGCCAGAAGAGACACAGAGACCTGGAAATTTCCTGCTTGAATTGTACCCACACCTTTTATGCACACAAAATTTGCAAACACTGAGTCACCAGTCTCAGGGAATAAAATTACTTCAATTGATGGCACTCCTTTTTGGATGTAAAGTAATGAGTTATTGCCTCATCTGGTGCCAGTAAGAACCTTAACTGCAATTTCTTGAACCTTAGGACAGGTTCTCATGCTACAAGGCTGCTGGATGTTCTGGGCATGACTGCCTAGTCCTCACTGTAAGTAATCTTTGAACAAATAAGAGACCATATAAACATGGCCACACTTGAAAAAAAAAAGAAAGAAAAAAGTGTTTTAGTGAAAAGTTGGTCAGAAAGAGGTTTAGTTGAAGAATGCTCTTCAAGAGAGAGTAACATCTTTCAGTCAAATAATTCTTTCTATAGGCAAGCTCCTCAGTTCACAGTTTAGAACGTCAGCGCACCAGCTGACAGGACGGAGACGCAGTGTAGGCGTTCACTCTGCGCAGACGGTGAGCACAAGGTAGAGTCATCACACAGCCAGAACAGCTCAGAGATGGAAAAATCCTTCCAGGTTGTTCACAGCACATCTATGGCAATGGTCACCCACGACAGTATATTTTTAGTGTTCTGTACAGCTCACTTTTACTCATGCTCCTCTTATAGACCCTTCAATTCATACATACTGTTAAAGCTCCCATCACTCCCATTGACAGATACAACACAGCACCACTTCTGGATTTGCACTTTCCCACATGAGCAACATGCTATGGTGGAGAATGTTTTGGAATCAAGGACTCTGCGGTTTAACAGCATTAAAATGACCCAAAAATGTCAAGTAAGTACTTTATTTCATTCATATTTCACAGTCTGCTTCTGTAAAGTTTTAGCAAAAAGGTCATGTCCTATAACAGTTCTTAGGCTACTGTGTCTGGAGCTGGCAACGAACTCTGAAAAGTACAGAAAAATGTTTACATTCCAACTAGAGCAGTAGAATTTCAAAAGTACATAAAGTAATCAAAAATACCAACATTTATTAAAACTTAATAGAAAAAGAAGCAGTCTGCCCTACCTATCAAACTACTGCACCTCCTGGTTGTCAGCAGCAACTGAAGGCCCAGCAGGCCATCTGACTGACTTTGAGTGGTACAGCTGTTCTCAGCTTGGTAATACAAAGCCTTGCTGCTTCAAATGTCAAAACCACCCACACCCCCCATCGGTAAGTTCACTGTTCATGGGTTTCCACTCAAGAGAGGCTGGTCCTCGCATCGTCAACTGATGTTCTCAACATGGTTCCAAGCTGACCTGTTTTATTAGATTGCAGCCCAGGAAGGAAAGCCCTTATTGTTTCAGGGTTTATCAGGACTTCCAGGAATAAAAGTGGCTAAGAGAAACTGAACAGAATGGTACTTGATGACATGTCTGTCACTAGGAGCCTTTGATGACCTTTTTTAATAGATATTGAGCCAAGATTTGTGGTTATCTAGGGATACGGTTCCTAAGGGGCCCCAGATTTACATGTAATAGTTCACAGTGGATTTTTCTAGTTCAGCAAATAGTATTTAAGTCTGGACTGATGCCCAGTAGGAGATTTCTAACCAGCTGCTGGACTTTATTCACAGATTTACTGAATATAGATTTATACAAATTACACCAGCTGAAAAGCCCATCAGCTGCAAGTACACCCATTTAGTCCACCTTCAGCACTGTCAGAGTAAAAAATACACATTGTTGTGTGAACTGAGAGGCATTCCTATCAGCTCCCCCAGGTTAGAGCCTATTACCCTCAAATGTTTTTCCATCCTTTATTAGAGCAGTGGAAATAGGAGAGTCATCAGTGGCAGACTTACTGTTTGTGTCCAACTGCTAGTAGAGGACTTTTATTTTTTTCTGATTTCCTCTCCATCATCTTATTTTCTAGGATGATCACTTCCTAAAAATATATGTATTCTGAACTTCAAATTCTCCTCTCTTTTTTCTGTTGAGAGTAAGAATTTTAAAGAAAACTAGGAAAGATATCCTATGAGTTCTCACACCTCACGTGCAGGCCTATTACAGATATTCAATTAATGGAACTGCCTCCTCCTGCTTCCTGTCCTTCCTGCGAGTAAGTCAGAACAGACAAGCCTTTCTTTTGTGATTCTTTCACAAATGGCCTAGGGTATCATCACTCCTGTACTGCTAGATGTTTAGTGCAGATACCACAGTTGATTCCAAGAGAGCTAGGCTGTGTTAGATGTAGCCTGGGTTACTACACTGTACTGTGCTGCCTTCCTGCCTTTGGGTTCAGTCTCAACATTGCTGTGCTGCTGGTTATGAGACAAAATTCCTCCCTAGGCCAACAGCTAATATAAACATGAGTCAGGTTTCTCCTCTTTGTGAAGCACAGACTTCATTTCTTTTCATCACTATAAAAAGGGGGAATCCCTTACAAAAAAAGAAGCCCCTTACAATTTCCCTAATGCACATACTTGAGGAAGCCTACAAAAGCATTCTCTACAGTCTTCCGCAATCCGATTCCCAGAGGCATCAGAAAATGAAAAGGTCTACCCACAAATTAGCAAGATGACCACCCTATTTTCAAGTTTCTTAAAAGAAACTGAAACAGATGTTATAATTGATCAAAGCATCAAAACACCCAGTCACTGAGACTCCAATTTTCTTTAAAAACATCACCAGGGAAAAAAAAACACGCCATGAACAATCCAGGTTCCTTAATGTTCTTAAAGCCATTCTTAGCTCTCTACAGACTGCCTCTGGGAAAAAAACCCTTCAAACTGGAGAGCGCGACACGGTTAAGTGTCCAGATAAACTGAAAAGAAATAAATGTCTGAAGAACAGCTTTTGCAACATGACTACTCTGGATCTCTGCTAGTAAGGCCTAATATCTTATGCACACAGTGATGTTAGCTATATTTCAAGGCAAGCAGGCTAGGAATGATATATATTTATGTGGAGGAAAAACATTTTGGTGCTTTTGGAGTTTTTTCTGTTGGGTTGTTTCGGGGTTTAAGTTCAAAGCCAGGTAGATAATTTTTTTTAGCATGATTACCCAAACTTTACCTGTCTCTTTCTCTCCCCAACCCTCCCCTCCCTAGACTGCCTTCTTCAGGTACATTCATCTGATTTCTCTAAATAAAATATTCTTTTTAATATACTTATCAATCTGATTTAACAGAAAGAGACGAGTTCAGGCTTGTAAACTAAAGGTACGCATATCAAGTCATATGCGGCTAGTATTGCCAAACTAATCCTGTTATCATCTTCCTTGTACTGCTTTGGAGTCAGTACAGTCTTTCATCACAACATCTAATCTGTTGTACGCTTGGCAGCCATTAATAAATACAGGTTTGAAACAAACACTTCCAGTGTAAGCCTTGTGATTTTCACTCACTCAACTGTACAGATCAAAATCAAAAGTATACTCAACAAATGCATCATTTCACTTGGGTCCCAAGACTTTCATCACTTTGAACAAAGACTGCAACGCTGCTTCAGCACAAGCAGATCTTCACCAATTCAAATGTGTTAAAACCCCTAAGCAAGACTCTCTGCTACAACAAAGGACAGTGACAGACTAAAGATACGACCCCACCAGTGTTAAGTTTCCTCTTCTCACACCAACTCCCTTCATCTACTTGCGAATGGCAATGGCCCAATACTGGGGCCTGTTCTGCTGTTTCATTCTCAGAACTATCTGAGGGTTCAATAGGAAGATTCTTGCTTGCAGAATACTGCAAATTACTGTCTTTTCACTGCAAGAATGGGAACACGCCATCAGAGCACATCCAAGCTTCTTGAGTTCAAGGACAGAGTCAGCATGGAGCTCAAGGTCACGCTGAAGTAGCAAGTACCTATTCTGCCAAGACCTCACCACGCTGTCCAGTCCCACAACAGGCTCTGAAGGTAAGTTGTTAATGGCATGCCTCTTTGCAAGTCTTGGACTCAGAAAATGCTCAAGTAAAAGCTTGAGACAGGAAATAGGAGGCACAAAAATAACTTGACCAACAGCTATGTACCTTTTAACTACATGTTGGGATAAGAGGAGTCTTCAATGTTGCTATCAGCTTTATCAGATCCTGTTAGCGACGCTTCTAGCTCTGCCCAGGACTGTGGAGCATTGTTCTTTATTGCCTCTATGAAAAGCTGTGTTTGATGCTTCAGCCGATCGAGCTCGGCCTGAGTCACCTGGTTCTGGTGAATGAGCTCCTTGGTTTTTAAAGTGATCTCCAGCAACCCTGACCTGCGCAGCACAACCAGCGTGTTCTGAAAGCGTCTGCACTTGCTTTGTTGTTGCAAGAGCAGCTCAGGGGTAGTGCAAATCTCTTCGGGCGTCAGCGCGGGGCTCCACACTGCGGACTGCACCGTAGTCTGTGCTGCGTGCTCGCTCTCAGCAGGGGTGCACTTCGTTGCCTGCAGAGGTCCAAAAGGCAAAAGGGGAGTCAAACCCGGCACTTTCTGAGCATCACTGGAAACGTGATGAAAACCAGGAAGAGCTGACAGTTTTCCACTTGCCACCAGAGCTGAAGAACTTTGCTGGTTAGAATCCTGAGGGGTCTTAAAGCTAACTGGTAAGTGGGCAAAAGGACTAGTAGGCAAGCCTGTGCTCCTTGATACAGGAGAATTCTCTGTCTTGGGTACTTCGGTACAGAGTCGCTTATGGCAGTTGGTTTCCTGTTGTTCTAGATCAAAGGAGTGGTCTCTTTTGCGGGGCTGTGGTGCTATTTTGGGATAAGAATTTAGGATGGGCAGGTAATTAGTGGAGTCATTTCTCTTTTTTCCAACAGGATGAGGGTTAATGGGAGGTGGGATTGATGGACGAAGAAACACTAGCTGTGGCTGAGCTGGAATCACTTCAAAGGATGGCTGCACAGTCCAAGATTGGAGCTGTGATGAACTCCCCTGAGAAGCACAAATGGGGAAAAACAGAAGTCTTACAAAACCATTGTAGAAGAGGATTAAGAAAATCTTAAATGAAACAAGTGGACCCTGACATTTCTCCATATTTGTTATACACTGTCCAATTAACACATCATGAACAGCTTTCCAAGCTCCCCTTTTTCTGACAAGAGATCACAGCACTAGAATGAAAGCTGTAATCCATAACCCTTTTACCATGGAACAGGAAATACATTTAAAAACAATTCAGCATGAATTTATACACGCTTTCCTAAATGAGGATGACAATGCATACTTATACTGTATACAGTGCTCAGGTAAGTTTGACCCAGACTTTGGGCTGAACAGCAAATGTACAGAGAAGTTGCAAAATAATCAATCATTGCAGTTATAAAATGTTTTAAAGGAGACAGACGTTTTAGGAACAGCTCAGACACCTTCTTTGCTGCAAAGCAGCAATTCTCATCTTGTCAATTCTATTCTTACAGCAAGCTTTTGAAATGGTTATTTAAAGTAGGTAACAGCTGTACAGCAAGTCTCACAATCTTGTACAATACACAGTTTCAATACATTTAAAACCATGAAGTATTTTACAAAATGATGAATATCATCCAATGCAAGGGAAGAAGCCTATTGTAAGGCCACAGCAGTTTCATTCCATACCTCTGGTGAAATGGTGTGCATTGATAAACCTCAAAAGCACTGTATTTCCAGAAAAATGCCTAAGTTTTTACTCCTTCCCACAAACCATAGTCTGCAACACAGGGGAATACATCACTTTTTACAAAGCATTACCTCTTCCTCCTCCAGTACATTACTATGGATCTTCATGAGATCTGCTGGCCAAAAAGCATGCCTGCTTTTCTCAAAGCATACCCAATAGTCTATTAAGAGATACTTCTTTCTTTCTGAGGCAAACTCGCTTGTTAAGATCCCTAAGTTATTACCACTACAATTTCACTAATACAATATACTGCCAGCTGCTTTCCCAGTTCTTTATGACTTGGAATGTACTGGGTGAGCCTGCTGAAGACACAGTTTTTAGCTAGCACATTTTATTATTTTTGGTACTATATGAGTTGTCTGAAATCCATCTCCTTTTCCCCAGTCTCACAAGATTCTAAACTAGGAAAAAGTAACGTGCTTTGCTCAAGTCAAGTCCCTTACTGGGGGAATGGAACTTGCCAAAAGCAAGTTACCCACCATCTGGGACACTGAGACTCGGGCATGAGATTCAGTTGCCTACTCTGACACAAAATTTCTTTGGTTCAGTAAGCAAGGTGCTTACAGAATAGGGGTACAGAAAAAAAATAGCTGTAGAAAACAAATACTACTACCTTATCACAGAAGAAATGACACACACATTCAAAAGGAAGATAACTAGAGATGTTAGGAGTGAGGAAGTGTATAAATACCATGGCTACACAGGACAGAATATACAGCCTTAAGGAGCAAGGTTTTGGGATCAGAAGTTGTCATTTACTGTACAACTGTACAGTAGTTAGCACTGCAGAGCCCCAAAATAATTGAGGCCAAAAGAGCTGTGGTAGCTGGTTGTGTTTTCTCAGGTTTTTGTTTTGGGTTTTTTCCTCTCCTTATCTCTGTTAGCTACTTTTCTCTCCTTTCCACTCATACTGCATTCTGTTCTGCTCTTGTTCTCCTACCCAGGATCTCATTTCTCTTAGAGGACACATTTATTTTACTAGTTCTGCAAAGTGCTGTGTTTTGGTTTTTTAAAAATGAAAGCTAACAGCCTGCATGTATCAGTGTCACTCGTCCAAAAAGCCTTCCTATTTACTAAGGACTTTTACAAGACTTACAGAAACCTTGCCACAAACAGCACCATGTTTCAGAGGACTAACCCCTGCTTAGTTTGTTTTTTTTCTGGAGTAACCATATTGTTAGCTGTTTACTCCCTGAAACTGGGACAGCAGGTAACCATTACTGTGCAGCATCACAGTGGTTCCAAGACAGAAGGATGATGTTGACTGAAACTGAAACTGCAACAAATAAACAGCAGTATCTGGATGCTGTGGTTCTGGGTTTTTTTTGGACCAGTGGGCCCAACTAAGTGCTGTGTTGAAAAGACCATCTTAAAAAGATGACCAGCATGACTACCTGAGGTAATAGCATAATGGAAAGAGGCAGAAAGACACTTCATTATCTTGTTGCTTTTGTTTCTTGCAGCAAACTTTTTCCATTTAATATTATTGTACTTAACCATCCATAATTAGACTTAGACATTATGACACACTGTTCAAGAGAACTGAGTCCAGTAATTTTATCTACACCAAACTCTTCCTCCCCAAATTCCTGGTTTGCTACACTATCAGGTTTTTAATATATCTTTTAGGCTTTCTAAGAAATATATATACACACACACAGGCTACTTCACCTAACTGTCTGCAACACAAGATGGAGTTTAACATTAGACTCTCACAGTAATCAGTGTTTAATTTTTCATGTCTGGGCCAAAAGCCCTTTGGTGAAGCTTGCCTGCTCTGTATTATATGGAAACTTCAGCATTTGTTTAGACATACACCTAGGAATGTGACTATAAAATAAAGTTGCTTCTTGGCAAAATAAAGCACAATGCTCAGAGATCTGAACCATGTCCCCATAAATCCATAATCTGACAAACACTAATGGGAACCTGTATCTGTGTTAGCACTGACACGGAGTGTTTGAATTACCAAAACAAAGCTTGTCACCAAAACAGATTCAGTAGAAAAAGAATCAGGATCTATATTCTTTTTTCCCCTTCTCACTGTATTCTCAGAAGTATTTTAATAAAAAATGCTGAAGAACTTTTGCTCTGCTCAGAAAACAGCAGCAGAGAGCTAGAGGTCTCAGAGTATGGCAATAGTTTAAACCTGGAGCTCTCACACCTTCTGTAGCAGTCTCAGGTGTTCTGGAGGAAGGCCACATAACAAGACTTTGGAGGACACAAACAGGGAACATAATTGTTGCAGTGTGAGCCATCACATGCAATTAAGAGAAACAACTATTAAAGTAAAAATACCACAGCTAACTTCTGATATGGACTTAATGTTTTCATTTTTAACATTCTGGATTAGCATTTCCCATTGCACCTAAAGCATTTCTAGGACCTAACAACCAGGACTAAGAACCGAGACAAAGAGATGTAGCAGAGCTTCTCCACCTTCTTCCCATCTTAGTGATTGATTCCAGCTGCCTCTCAGAAGAGTTGGCTGTCACAGCAGAACTTTTCAAGTTACCAGTTACCTTCTAAACTGCAACAACTTTGTAAAATCTTTTTGAAAAGAAAAATATTTTTTGAAAATTTAGAACATGCAGTACTTTTAATACATTTCTTCCCTACCTGCTTAACTAGCACATTTTTCATTACGACCATAGGAGAAAGTGTAGGAAAGGAGTTGCTTGTGGTCACTGGGCATTGCCATGGCCCATCCTCTGCGTTCCAACACAATGCATTCAGCACGTCCTCCGAGTCAGTCTGCTCCATAGCACTCAGGCACTCTGAACTTCCATCTGTCAGACGCAGAATTCAGCTGTTAGTTTCACATGCAGCATGCTTACTACCTCCTTTCAGTTCTACTATTCTGCTTCCTTCCAACCAAGTCACAAAAACCAATAAGGTTTAGTTCTGGAATACCAATAAAATCAGACCTGATGCAACAGCTGTCAAATGGCCTTCAATAAAAGGCTTAATATCCAGGGTGGTTCTCATGGAGATATTGTCAGCAAAATATCTATTCCTTTTTGTTCTTTTGTATTTAGTCTCCAAAGGACTGCATGCCATCATGGAGACTGCTCTAAAATGTGGTGTAGGAAAGAACTACAGGCCCCAGCACTGCCACAGCTGTGGGAATTTTGTCATGCAGGCTTCTATCCACACATCCACTAAGGCAGGTATGTTGTACAAAAGCACTTTTTTCCTTTTGAAGGCCATCTTTGCACAGTTTTGTTAACTATCAAAAGGACACACCATGTCTACATTTTACTGTCTACATGTTACAGTAATTACTCTCTGGTTTATCAGGTTCTACTGACAACCTGGTCAAATCGTAAGAGACATTAGATGGTGGAATCCAACCCATTCATCACTGCAAAGAACAAAAAGTAATTTTGCCATCTCCAATCCTAGACTGAAGCCTGGGATTCTTCCATTTATTTCCTTATTAGGTACATTTTAAATTCCCATGTATTCAAATTTAAAGGATGAACTTTATTACTACATAAAGCTCTACTCAAAAAAAGTCTGATGGGAGGATGACTGTGGGTGCAACCTGTCTTGCATACAAAGGCTCTCCAAGGTAATGAGACACAAACTGTAAAGGGCTAGAGTCAGATTTATCAAACATCACCAGCAAAAGCAAAGTCTGAGCAAGATTAACACCAAAATAAGGCAAGACGGTGTTTTTCTAAACCTGAATATCCAGAGTCCTTGTCAGATTCAGCTGCCGCCATGCTGACGTGATGTTTCAAGCTCTTCATTTCTGTCACTTGGCCCAGTAGCTCCTTGAGGGTCTCAGCAGATGACTACTTTGTCTCCATGCTTCCACAGTGCTGCAGGCAGTTCTTGACACCTTCTCCATTGCAGAACTACAAAAGAAAGAGAGGTATTTTCTCTGAACCTAAATAAACTTCCATCAGTATAAAACAAAGGCCATGTCTGTCCTTATGGAAACTTGATCATCGTAGGTTTGCTGTATCTGTTAAGCAATCTGTAGGATTTTAGTAAAATTCCTAGCTTCACATTTGCTGTATTTATCTCACATTTAGGTAAGCTAAGGCCTGAGAGTAAAACCAGTTTATTCCCTGCACAACTCTCTAGATTATGCACGTTTAATAACGCGTTACAGAGCAGACTAGGCAGGCAACAATTCTTTGCATCAATTCACACATTACTTTGTAGAATCTTCTGGACTAAAATTTTCCATCTGCTCTAGACTGATTTTTCTAAGTTTCATGATCTAATCTTTCAGTTTCCTTATCCAGCTACAAGAAAAAAATATCATACTAGGCATGGCTGTTGAGTCCTTTAGGGTAGGTTAACAGAGGGCTAAAAAAACTAAGGCACAGGAAGAAATACATTAATTGAAGTAGAAATATAGCAGAGATATTTTACTTTTTAAAAATTCCTTTATTGTTTTACTACTGCTGTGAGCACCATCAATGAATCAAATGTACTTTAGAAGTACTGAAGACATAGACGCCGTTGAAGGGGCAGAATGCACTCATCCTTTCTTCAGTGGCTGAGCAAGCCGGAGCACAGAGCAAAGGTCAGCCAATCTCACTGAATTCCCTGAAGTAGAATCATTTAATCTCTTAAAATTACTGAGTAAAGTACACATTAGATTCATCTGGAGAGCATGATGTCTAAGCAATTTCTAACTCTGTTATGAATTATCAGACAAGACAGTAATTCCTTACTTTACAAACAAAACTTGGGAAATAGGAATGCAAATCCTTGACCTACTAAAAATATAATGCCCTATCGTATGAAGTTCAGCCACATGGGTAACCAAGATAAAACAGCAGATATGAAATGTCTGGTTGTTATCTGTAATTAAATCGATGCCCCTCTGAGTCCAGTGGGATAGCTGCACATCTCTTTTTACATTGTCAGTGAGCTAACTGGAGACTTTCAGAATAGAAATATCTCAATTTTTTCTGTCTACACTTCATTCTTTCAATACTAATGTATTAGACATATTTCTCCACTCAAAAAAAAACCAAAACAAACTAAAAGCTAAAGGCTATTCATAAAGTTGATGGGTTTTTTTTTAAGAATTAAGTTACTCAGTCCACATTTATCTCACAAAACTGTAAGCCCAGGGACTTAATCCCAAAACAAGTCAGCAGTTCTGGGTGAAGCCCATATGGGTACAGAAGCCATGGCTTTGCTAACAGTATGTTTCACTCTCAAGAGTAAAGCAAGTCATCAGAGAAAAGAATGTAAAGGAAGCAGTCAAAGAGCATGCTGGGGCTAAAGAAACCCATACTGCTAGAAGGACAACACATCCTAAACCTGCAACACAGTCCTAGATGAGACAGCCTTATAAATGCCCTCTTCTTGCCACACCCAGAACACAGAACACTAGAAGGCTGAAACTAAAAGCTATAAAAATCTGAAAAATATACAGTTAAATTATGGCCTCCCATACTACAGACTTATCTCAACCTTCAGCTGCTTCCTGAGGGTAGGCAGGCTCTAGTAAAACAGTGCAAAATTTCTGCTTCTCTTAAAGAAGGCAGCTGAGCATATCTCTAACAGAAGAATGACAGCATGAAGTGCAGAAATTGTCTTATGTTATTCGTAGAATTTTCCTATAAAGCAACCCTTTGAAGTTGCATCTCATGTTAGAGCTGCATATTTAAATTACAAATACTCGAGGGTCCGCATCAGTCAGGCCAGCAGTCCATCAACTGCAGTATCTACAGCAAGCCACTTCAAATGACATTGCAGCAGACGTTCCGGAGACATTCTGGAATAATCTGCTCTGAAAGGCAAGTTTCTTCTTAAGGTCCTAACAACTGTTTTTTAGAATTCTCCTCCAAGACCTTGAGCCTTTCCAGTAATGAATTCTGCACATTAAATAACTGTGAGCTACTAGGGTGACTGTCTATGTAACCACAAAGACAGAATAATGGTCAACAGAAGAGAATTTACTCAGTAGCTGTTCGCATAATTTTCACTTTCCACTTCCAGTCACACCTGCCGACCTGCTAACACGCGATGGAGTGAACCTAACTATGCACGGGCAACCTGGATGCTACCCCTGAAATGGAAGATGAGATTTAAGAGGAGGTTTATCACTATTACATTACTGAGACCTTTCCTAAACAAATATAACTTTTAAGAAAGG